>MU224968.1:5089583-5155163 GCA_018584345.1 Thuja plicata
ATATATATGTATTTATATATATAATTATTAAAATAATAATAATAAAAGAGAAAATAAAAATATAATATGGGAGAAGAGACAAGAAGAGGAAGGAAGAAAAATATAGAGAAGACAGTTTTGTTGGAACACTTATTAATTTTTTTGTTAAGTGTTGCCATCAATGCCAAAGGGAGAGATTATTGGCAAGTGATAAATTTTTTATAAATGTGATTCAATTTTTGGTTTTCATTTATGGAAACACATTTGGGTTTCAGATCGATTCTTATAAAGATAAGTTTTGATGATTCAGAAATCAACTAAGTATAGAAACAGCGATACAGAAGTGTTTTGGATGTCAAAGATCGAGATTAATGATTTAGGTAAAGTGAGCTTAGAGGAAGACATTATGGGGTATTTATGACCTCCACCTAAGATCTATTTGGTTTTGGTTAAGTCTATGGTGAGTTAGAAAGAATTGAAGACAAACAGACTGCAGCAGAACAGTGATACAGAGCAGTTGGACAATAGCGAAGATTGAGGGAGTATGACTTGGACTCCAGAAAATTGAAGTTGTATTTTAGTTTTTGATAACCTCCACATTGACTATGCAAGAGAGCCAAATATGCATTTGATATTTACTATATTAAATGTATTTTGTATTGAAGGCTGACTTTGTAATATTTGTAATATTCATATTGGGAGCCGACTTTGTAAAGTTGTGAGATATATATGTAAGATCTTTTTGATAAAGATAGATGTTGGTTGGTTGGTTGTGGTGAGTTGGATGAATGATTGAGCGAATAATCGGTAATGTCATTTTGTTTCTATCGATCTTGAAGTGGAGAGACCACAAACCATTAGAAGATCTACAAAAAAAAATGTGAGTATAATCTCTTTAAGAAAAAATGTTTATAAATGAACTAAATGAATTTATATACACAATGGTATCTAGGTAAGAGTGATATTTAGATCTATGATATTATGTTTAAAAGAATTATAATACTTTTAATAGGTGGAAAGAGACAACGTTGAATAAAAATATCTTTATTATTTTTATTGAAGATAAATATTTTAATTGTTTTGGTAAATTGTTGGTATTATGAGTTTTGATTATGGGTTAATGCATAATCAACAACTTTTGTTTTAGTTTCAAGAATTGAGGGGTATTTACTCTACCAAAATCAATCATGACATGATACTAAACTTGTCCCTTTAAAACTACCACATGTCTTACATTCAAGAAGGCTTGATCATTGGTGGACTATCTGAGACGCATTCACCTTCACCAATAGACCGATAAGCACTTTATTTTTAATGTCAATATAGAAAAACAAGTGAAAATTTTAGTGTGTTATAATTTTTGTTATAAATGATTTTATATAAATATAAATTTTTAATGTGATAGTTTGGTTTAAGTGAATGTAAACAAACCCACATATTTACCTTCACTTTGATCAAACTTATGTGTGTAGAGAGAGAAAGGTAGAGTGAACTCAAAATTTAAAAATTGCGATAATTTGTCACTACATTTAGTATTTATAGGCAAAGAAAACATCTCATTCTCATATAATATAGCATTATTGAGTTGTTAACAACTTTACTAAAGTTTATAAAATGGATGTAATAATAATCTGATGCAGGAACATCCTTGTGTTTTTGGCAATCTTGCATCACCCAATTAACAATATTTCTTTTCAGTTTGCTCTCAGTTTGTTCCTGTCAGTTAGTTTTAGAGTTTCCTGTGGCATTCCTTCAATTTGGCTCAATTATTGTCATGGACCTTATGGTATGTTATGTACATTATGTTTCACCTATGCCTAGGTCCACACCTCAATCTAATGCTTCACAGTGGAGTTATCTTGAATTTATGTCTAGGTCTGTGTAATTCTTCATGTTCTATCGATCAGTTAGAGTTTTCAGATCTCGCAAAGTACTTTACCGATCAGTGAAGCTTTGTGGTTCATATCACGATGTTCTTGATCTTAGGCAGATGTTTCTCTTAGATCTCGCATCATTTCAACATCTTGGTATCTAGATCTTCTTGATTTGGATCTTGACCTATATTTTATATTATGTTTTCTTGATCTTGGAAAATGTAACAAATCTAGGCCAACATGTTCTTGTAGAGGCTCGATATATTGATGCATTCGATCTTTGTTAGGGCGTAGCTAGTAGAGATAAAATAAGTGGTAAATATACCTCTTGGAGGTTATGATTTTAGGATTTGTTTATGATAATGGGCATGTGAGCCTAAGAATGTAAAGCTGCATGTTGCAAGTCAATCTAATGTAACTCTTTGATTCTGTGATAATGTGAAGATATATTGTAGCATGTTGTTTATCATTTCTTGTGTGTGGTGTTGATTATTTTTTCTATATGAATCGGGCTCCATGGTTTGGACCATCTCCATTAGAGAAACTCCTACCATGACTATGTCAAGTTAGAGCAAGGTTAATGTTCATGTATTAGCAAATCTGAGCTCATGAGATTGTGAAGCTCTATATGTATTTGTTGTGTGATGGCAGAGTGTGGATCTAGATCAAGCAACTGCAGAGGACTTGTACAAGCGGACCACAAAGGATTTTTTTCTGGTTGAGGACCTTATCTAGGTTGTTGAGGCATTCCAAAGGTGAGAAAATCACCAAGATAAGGTAGTTGCACCTGAGGATTGGAAAGATGCCACCAAGAAGGATTAACCCTAGAAGGCTAGAACAAATGATGGAAGACTTTAGAAATGCAATGATGAATAAAATCATAAATGCATTGGTTGGATTGCGAGGGAGTCTTGAGATGGAGGAAGAAGATGATGGTGCTACTGAAGATCTTGAGGCTAAAGGGACTAAGGTATCTAAAGATGAAGAAAGGTTGTTGAGAGCTATGAAATAGATAAGTAAGTCACATAATGGAGGTTTCTAATTTTTCATTCTCATTTCATCCAGAGGATTTGATATATTGGATAGATGAACTGGAAGACTACTTTGAGCTTGAAGATATCAGAGATCTACAAAGCGTAACATTAGCAAAAACCAAACTGAAGGGTCATGTTGCCATGTGGTGGTAAGAGTTGCAGAAGGATAGAAAGGAGAATGGTGAAATGAAAATTGCTAGGTGGAGAGAAATGGTTGCAAGGTTGAAGGCTAAAGTGATTCTAGATGATTATGAATTAAAATTGTTTAGGAAATTGCATAACTTGAATCAACAGGATATGAGTGTGAAAGAATATATTGAAGAGTTTCACAAGATGACAATCAGATTTGGACATCAATAGATATCTAGGGAGAAAGTGGCTAGGTATACTAATGATCTAAGATTTAACATTCATGATGAAATGAGTATTTTGAGGATTAATATAGTAGATGATGTTTATCAAAATGCACTGAAGTCAGAAGATAAGGTAATGTGGAGACAATAGAATAATCCTAGAGGAAAGGAGGAACAAGTGAGTAGCAATAGAAAAAAGAAGCAGATGCATGAAGATGAGACAAAACCTAAGTGGAGTAAGGAGCATGACCAGAGGATACAAAGAAGAGGAAGCGGTAGAAAGGACATTTTAGGTAAATATTTCAAATGTGGAGAAATGGGCGTAGGGATTTTAAATGTCCTGAGGAATCTAGAAAAATCATGGGAAAAAATAATTGTGTGGCACATGAGGAGCAAGTAGTTGAAGCATTTGAGGAAATAACTGTAGAAATTGAGATGAGAGAGTCTCTTATTCTTAGGAGAATTTTGTTGGAGAAGATTAGGAAGGAAGTTGAACCTACACAATGGAGGAATTTTTTTATGATTATTTGCAAGTCAGGAGGTAAATGTTGTAAGGTTATTGAGGACAATGGAAGTACGGATAATTTGGTAATTAGAAGAAATGGTAGAGAAGCTTAGTTTGAAGAGGTTGAGACATCTTTTTCCTTAAAGGATAAGTTAGTTTCAAGATGATCAAGTGGTGGAGGTGAAGGAGCATTGTTTAGTGAATTTAAAATTGGGCCTTACAGAGATGAAGTTTTGTATGATGTGGTATCAATTAGGGCTTATCATGTTCTATTGGTTAGACCTTGACAATTTGATAGTGGAGCTATCTATGATTGCAAAAGGAACTTGGTCACAATAGAAAAGGATGGACCTTGTATAGATATCTTTTTACAAACCCTCCTAAGATCTACAAATAAAATCTCGCAATCGACCCATCTATGTGGTAGCAAACTAAAAAATGGTAGCAATATCTAGAATGCAAGGCACATCAGGTGTGTGACCCTAAGGTGCATCACATTGAGGTACATCATCACAATCATGTGTCGCCATCTAGGGGTAACTTGTGTTAAATTTTAAATATTAAGTACTTAATATGTGCATGTAAAATGGAAACCAATTTGATATAAATACATGCCATTAACTATAACCTAATATTAAAATCTAAAATTATACATGTACAATTCTAAAATTAAAATGCAAATAATAATGAATATGATAACATGATAATGCAACTATATGGTAAATGAATATAGAAATAAAAATCTCATATGATGATGAAAATGAAAATGAAACTATATACAGATAAGGAGTATGATAATGATGATGCAATCATATGTTAATGAAACCAAATACAATTAATATTATAGTACAACAAAGTGCAATTAATATGATAATGCAAGTAGACATAGAGTCTCAAGAGGATTAAGATGGAGTTAAGGAAATAAGGAGGAGGTGAGAGAGATAATACAGAGAGAGAGAGAGAGAGAGAGAGAGAGAGAGTTTGTGTGTGTGTGTGAGAGAGAGAGAGAGAGAGAGAGAGAAATAGGGGAAAGGGCATTGTGTTCATGCGTACTTGTGTTTAAAAAATACAAATGTACCTATATTTTTTTAAACAATTTCTAAAGTTCATATAATACAAGAATTAAAAAATACGCAAATGAACCATACATGTACCCAATTAAAAAAAGTTTAAGTGTTTTCTAAAATTTTCCTTATGCCTTTTTTCTAAAATTTTCTAACAATTTCTAAATTTTCCTAAGGTTTTAAAACTTTCTAATAATTTTCTAATAAAAACAATTATAAAGTACTAGAAATGAAAATTACTAATATATAAATAACTAAAAATAATTTAAAAACAAACAATTTTTAAAAAATTTCTAACATTTTCTATGATTTTCTAACATTTTTTAATATTTTCTACGATTTTCTAATGTTTTCTAATAATTTCTACAACTTTCTAACATTATCTAATAAAAAAATTGAAATTGCTAGAAATAAAGCTTAACTAAAATAATTGAAAAACATATAATGTACAATGAAAAATAAATAGAAAATCGAAGAAATGTGTGCATAGGTGGTATCAACAACGGTCGAAAGAGGTTGAAAATGCTCATAAAATGCTAATGTCAATCCGGGTCATCACTGGGTTCGCTCCAACACCTAGGGTCCATGAGCTCATTGAAAGAGTAAGGTGAAAATGATTATTACCACTGGAAATTTATTAGAAATTTGGCCAAAGGGGTCTTCGCACAGACACCGCTACATAGATTAGTTCATGTGAAGAGGGTCTTTGTGCGAACACCCACATGTTAGTGTGTTTTCACGAAGGTGTTAAATACCTTCATGTGAAGACCCCCCTTTGCATGAAAGGGTTGAAAAAGAAAACTATTTGCATGCCCAATTTTTCTTCATTCCCAAAAGTGAGACACACTATTGTGAGATCACCCATATTTGGATCAATAATGAGCATGGGATCTATTTTCATAAGTTCCTCTTATGGAACATCTTCTTTTCACCAGGGGTGTCTAATGTAGGATAATTCTTGGGTTGTTGGAAATCTTGTATCACCTAAAAAAAATTCCTTTCAATTTGTTCTCAGTTTGTTCCAGTTAGTTAGTTTCTGAGTTTTGTGTGGCGTTCCTTCAATTTGGCTCAATTGTTATCATAGACCTTAGAGTATATTTTGGACATCATGTTTCACCTATTTCTAGGTGTACACCTTAATCTGATGCTTCATAGTGGAGTTATCTTGAATTTATTTTCAGCCATGTGTGGTTCTTCATGTTCTATTGGTTAGTTATAGTTTTATGATCTTGCGAAGCAATTTCCCGATTGGTGAATATCTATGGCTCATATCAAAATGTTCCTTGATATTGGGCTAACATTTCTCTTGGATCACATATTATTTCAACATCTTGGTATCAAGATTTTCTTGATTTAGGTCCTCAACTATATTTATGTATTACGTTTTCTTGATCTTGGAAAATGTAATAGATCTGGGCCGACATGTTCTTGCAAAGGCTCTATATATTGAGGCATTCGATATTTGTTGGGGAGAAGCTAGTAGAGATAAAATAAGTGGTAAATATACCTCTTAGAGGTTAGGATTGTAGGATATTTTTTCATAATGAGCACGTGAGCCTAAGAATGTAAAGTTGCATGTTGCAGGCCAATCTGAGGTAACTCTTTGATTCTGTGATAATGAAAAGATCTATTGTAGCATGTTGTTTATCATTGCTTGTGTCTAGTGTTGATTGTTTCCAATTTACAACTCTGGTTGCATGGTTTGGACCATCTCCATTAGGGAAACTCTTACCATGACTATGTCACAATATATGGATCTTATATATATTTTATGTATTTAACCTTAAATTATGTTGAACAATACTTTTTAATGTAGTTAGAATATACAATAACTTGAGGGGATAAATATTCCTATGCTATTTAGGTATTGTCTGAATATATAAAATATTTTGCTTAGTACTTTAGTGCTCATAGAATGATTGAAAGAATGTGTTAAAGTGAATAGTTTATAATGTTGTTGAAGATTTTATTTTGTTTAATATAAGTAATATTCAAAATAGGGATAAGCATCTCTAATCATTTTATTAAAAAAATAATTTATAATAGTCCTACCAAAAATTATGTCTCACACAAATTTCATATCAGATTAAGATATTAAGAGGTAAAATGTTCCTCATTTTGACTTTATTTAGTTATTGTATCTTAAATATGAACTGAATATCCATGATATTTATACCTTGGTGCAAATTAATGACAGAGTAGACAAAGGAAGTGATGAAGTTGTATCTTATCTAGTGCAAATTAGTATGTTTGGTTTGGAGTCAGTATCCTAGAAAGTATAATGAGTCATAGAGGCATTTAGAAGACACCCATCAATAATTGAAGAAACAAGAAGGTCCTTGTTAGTATATTGAAGATGTAGTGACACGAAGGGGGCGTATATTATTTTCATGCTAAATCCCTAAAATAGTTTTTTGTCCATATGGAATTAAGTGTAAAGTTTGGAACACTCAGGGGGAGATCATAGTAAAGATGACTGAATTTTTATTTCCTCATCAACTTTATTTGCAGAGACATGTCTTTATGTGACATCAAATTATGCATCTTGTGTGTATAAAGTATGTACTATGGAAGGTATAGAAGATGGTGTAAAAATTATTGGTCTACATTTAGTTATAAATATTGCCTATTAGACAAATGCATATATGAAGTACATATGATATTTTTGGTTCAAGTGTTTTTGTCCTAGCATTAGTTTTGTCAGTGTTTAATCATAATGTGACTGAAAGTGTGTAGATTTGATGTTCCCTATGATGAAGATCAACTTCTTTAAGACTTGTTTGACACATCTAAAAGAATTTTATAGAGAGAGTGATATGCTTAAAGTTAAGATTGAAAAGTGTTCTTAGAACACCCTTTGTCATTGTTGTTAAAGGGGGAGATTATGAGTGTAATTAGTTGACATAAATGCAAAAGGGAGAGATTGTTGGCATTGATGTTAACTAGGTCAAGTGCATTGTCAAAAGGAGAGTTATATGTTAATGGATATAGTCAATGCACTGATTATAATGTTAGTATGTCATAGATCTATAGGGTACACCATGTAGAAATTGGTTTATGATGCTAAAAAAGAGGTTAAGATGATGTTGTTTATTATGTTATAGGAGAAGTGTTACTATGGCTATGAATGATGATACTTGATAGTGATGCTCACTAGGAAGGTTGCAAATGAGTGAATGTGTTGATGACTGAAAAGATGATATGTTATGAGGTGAAAATTGAGGTTTTGATATAAATCTAAGAAATTGAATAAGATCAAGATGACATTGTCTTAGATTTTAAAGAGTAAACATAGTTTTACAACTAAGATAAGTTGAGATATTTTATAGAATGTATCAATTGCACATATAAGTTTAATGGATGATCAAGTGCTCATTTATATTAGTGTTTAGACAACAGATAGGTAGTAGTATACCACATTAACAACATGTTCACAAATTTTTATAAACTACATTATTTAAATTATTTCCATATTACCATAGGTTGTTATGTAGAAAAATACAAAGTGGAAGATGAAACTAAGGTGCATAATGAAACATTTTTAAATTTGTCCACACTGTCACAAGATTAGATCTGTCAGATGCAAGTGCAGATTTATAGTTTTCTACAAGAGTGGACAGTTAGTTGCAATAATTTGATTTATCAGTTGCATGAAATTTAAAATCTTGGGGAATAATATTTTTGGTCAAATGAATATGGAGAAGGTTTTACTAATGTTGGTTGGAAGTCTGATTCACAGACATAAATCAAAGTTATGTGTTTGATTGGAATTGAATAATTCAATGAATGGTGGGAAGTTTTTAAAAATAATAAAAACAAAGGAGGTTGTAGATGGATACATGTGTTGAGGAGACTGCAAATGGTCGTGTGTGAGTGAATGTATATACAACTAGAAAAACAATAAGTGAGATTAATGTTGTTGTTGTTAGTGTGATGAAAATTTTGTAAATATGAAAAGTTTCCTATAGAAACATGAGAAGGGGTATAACAAAGCATTAGAAGTAGCTAAGTAAGAAGAGGGTAATGCGTATTTTTTAAAAAAAAGAGGAGTTCTTGTACCAATAAAGTGCAGGAAGCATAGATGTTCTTGTGGTTGTAAGAGAAATATTGACAAAGGCATTACAAAAATAAACAATAAACTTAGAGATTGTTGCAGCTATAAGTGCAAATGAGGAAAAAGACTTTGTAGAAACAAAGACAAGTAGATATAAGTGCAATATTGGAAGAAGGTTTTGTGGAAGAAAATAAGTTACAACAATTGTCAGTGCATTGTTAAAGGAAGGTTGTACAACAACGAAGTACAAAAAGTTTAAACAGGGGAATAGGGTTACAAAATACATTTGTAACAAGGTATTCACATTGTATTAATTCCTTTATTTGTATTTTGAGAATTAGAGTAGGTTCTCTGATTAGGGGTAGGTGCTCCTATGGGTAGGTACTCATAAAATTCAAGGGTTGATACTCCTTTGAGTTGGTTCTCATAAACTTTAGGGGTTGGTGCTCCTTTGGGTTAGTGCCCATAAAAGTTGTAACCAAACTATTTTTCTTTATGAGGCTAGATTAGAGCAGTAGACTCTATTAGCTCTTCTCATTGAGGTTTTTCCCACTGTGGGTTTTCCTCGTATACTTGGTGTTAGGTATCCCATTGTGGTATTATATTGATTTCATCATTCTTAGCATTGTTGTTTGTGAATTTCAGTTTAAAGTGGATTAAAATCTAGACAAAATAGTTTTAGATCCACGGATTCACCTCCCCTCTCACTTTGTTCCTTCATTCCCCACATTCATCAATGTTATGATTTATTTGTTATTTTATTTTCATATGTACACATTTCTACTTTATGTAATACAAAAAGATTAATTTTTTGTCAATATTCTACTCTTGATTAGATAAACTCATGAGGGGTTGAATTCATGTATGAAGCATTTCTGCATACCTTTCTTACCTTTAGGTCAACCAAAAGATTTTTTTCACTGCTTTTATCAACCTTTTTTTAAACTTTAAAACCTAGTATTGTATTCATAATTCAACTAGGAATAGTAGTTAACCAATGCCCTCAATGGTTAGGATAAATGCCTCTCAATATAGAAATTATTAGGGTAAGTGCACCAAGATAGTGTGTGAAAAAGAAGGTATAAGTGGCTACTTTTCTTTTAGAAGTAAGGTAAACCTAAACTTGGATCATAAATAAAAGAGTCACGCACTAAAAGTTAGAATATGTGAAAAGAACAATAATTGTAGTACTTTGAATCTAGTTTCTAAACTACTAAAGTTTTTTAAAAATGGATAAGATTAAGAGGGTCAAATCCTTTGCACACGGAAACATAATATGCATGAAAATAATTGAAAATGATTTTTTTCTTTAAGTGGAAAGAATTAAGTGCACAAAATTAATATATATTTTTTAAAAAAATTCAAGTTGATCAAAAGATATAAAAAATGGTACACATGTCTTTGAAAACTATGGATACACTGGTAAAAAAATAAACTATAATATATTAATGTTGTCTAAAAATACATAAAATTATATGGTTAAAAAGCTAGAAGATGTGTGAAATTATGGTAGCAATTTTATAAATACCCAATTGATGACGTGTAAAATTGCTGATGAGGAAGTTGAGAAACCCGTTTCAAAGAACAAAACATGGGAAAAAGAAGGGAAATTGAGGCAAATGAAACTCTCAAACCCCAAGCCTTGTTATCCAATCATATTAACTAGCCTTGTTCTTGTCTTTAAATTTACCAATCCAAAGTAAAATTGAATGGTATTTTACTTTAAAGTAACCCAATCACCTTAGGGGTGTTTTGCTAATTTTTTGGGTGGGTGACCACTTTTTTGCACACCATCTTGGTGCACTTACCCCTTGGTCTTCCATTACATATTTTTAAGAGACATTATTAGCTAAGTATCAATATGATGGAGTTATACTTGTGGATGAATATATAAAAGAATATAAAAATATATTGGTTTAGATGGAAATCAAACATGAATATGTTTCCTATAGGATGCTTCCTACCACTTTTTCATATGACTCACATATCACCCTATTTTATGAATTAGTTAACTTAGTTAACTGGCAACAACTTGATATTTTTTCATAAATCATTTCAATTTTCCTAGATCAACCTCACTATAACTTACGATCATTTTAATTCAATTGGATGAGAAGTAGGAGAACAATTAAGATTGTTTAAAAAGTATTCTAATAAGTTATACTCATAACTAAATAGACCTACATGAAAAATTAGGTTGCAACCATACATATGTATTCTATTTGCCTTAAATTCCTCAACTTTCATGTTTTTCAAACATGACTATGATTTCTACATTACTTAAAACTTACATCAAGGAGTTTGTAGTAAAACAAATAATCTCACCTTAAAATAAGACCTAGGTAAGGCAGATTGGGTGTTAGGCTAGACGTTGACGCAACAAAAAAATGAAAAAACCCAAGTTTGATTATTTAGTCCCTACCACCTTGAAATGTTTAATATATTTTAACATATTTTCTAAACTGTAGAACCCCAAGCAATCATCATATAATTCTAGCATTCTTGAATACTCATGCATTTGATAACAGTAAAACTCCTTAGCTTACTAAAGTTCAACAAAACTAATTTAGAATTTGACAATATTTAATATATGGTCTAAAATTGATCAACAATATTTTGGACTTGTAAAGGTGGGTCCTAGAAAATCTTAAACAACGTTTCATAGTCAAATATCAATTGAACATGGAGTAATTCACGTGAATTCTTTCTCTATGATTTGGGCACAAATAGTGTATGAAGTGGTTTGACCATGGATTTCATTTTATGAATTTTCTCAAAAATTTCCTCCACAAATACTATTAATGACACTTACATTAATTCTCTCACCAATGTTATTAATTTTTTTTTTTATATAGATCACATTTAGTAAACTCCTTAAATAAAATATTAAATTGATATCATTTATTAATTTCTAGAATGAAAAACCATTTACTTAACCAATAGATTATGTCCATCAATTTTATGTACATGTATTTGCAGCTACACTTTGTTTGTGCTCTATATATTATATTAAAAATAAATAAAATACTTCATCAAGTGAAAATTAAATATTAGTAGTTGGACTCCCCTTGACACATCACATATACTCTATTTATCCTTTCCTTTTATGCTTGACATTGAACAAAACCTCAAAAATGACCTAATATTTTTTTTGATGTCCCATTAGAGAAATTCACACCTAACATATTTTATTTGCGTTCTTTATAAGGAACATCATTTTTTGTAAAAATTAATCAGTGATCAGTATTTTTTTAACTCTGTTGGGCAATGACATCAGTTCATCAGTTCATTAGTAATTTGTCAAATTGCCATGCGATTTAATCATTCAATGAGCCCTGAAAATTTAGCTTATCAATTATACGATATATATACATGATACTCAGTTGATTCATTCAATCTTTGAACACATCCCTTATACTATATATAACACAAATAATGATGTAGATAATCTTAATCTGTACAGAATTTTGAACCATTTCAAAATACTCATACTTTCCTTTAACCAAAATAAGATCAAAACCTTCATAATCACATATCCATCAATAAAATATTAGACATTTACCTTACCTTCAAGAAGAAAAACCTGAAAACAAAAGCTCACACAGATCTGAAAAGAGGTCAGAGCAGAGATAATGCATAAAAATAATAAATGAGATGAGCTGCTTTTGCTTCTCCCTCATTGGCTCCCAAAAACCCCAAAGATATTGTCTGTAAAGCCTCCAAACATATAGTCTAGAGATATTTTGAAAGCCTTTGAGGGAGTTTAACAGCAGTTCCCTCATAATTCTCCTCAAAATCCATGCATCCCATTAGCTGAAACCATGAGACAGAGAGTGTTGTGTAAAATTGTTTTTTGGGTGGATAAATTTATAGGAATGTCAACTGAATTATTCTCATTTTACTATTGAGAGCTAATGAAACTGAAAAAGTCATTTATGATTAAAGCAAAAGACAAGCTTATCTGCATAAAATTCCCACTATATTGACTGATGCCATTGGTTTTCTCTTGTCCTTTCACTTCATGCATCTTATCATTAAGAATAGATTCCATATAGATATATTGAGAATGTAGTCAGATAATTTGACTTCTAAACATTTTCCCAGAGATTCTAATTTATGAAAGGTCATTGATGACTTATCCACAAACTCAATACACAAACATTTAAAATATAGGTCCCCACATATATGCAGTCACATGAAATGTTGTGATATGAAATCACATGAAATTCTGGGTCCCCACATATATGCATGAAATTCTGGGTCCCCACATATATGCATTTAAAAGGCAAATTATGCATGTTGTTAAGAGCACAGGTTCTAATGAATTGGATTTATTATTATTGTGGTCATATATGGACATTAAAAATCCTCTGAGATCTATCAAACATTTGGAAAGAAATGTTCACAAATCAAATAAAGGAATTTAACTACACAATAGTATCCAGGTATATGATGTCATAGGTATATGATATTGTATTTAGAAGAAGTAAAATATTTTAAGAGATTAGAGAAAAATGTTTAATAATAAGATTTTTATTTTAAATTGTAATGACTTCAATTTTTATTGTAGTTGTTCAAAATTAATCAAATTGAGATTAGTAATTGGAGGGAGGTTGTGTTGTTGAAAGCAACACACATAATCTTTGTAGAAACCTGAAAACATTTGTTACAGTTTGAAATCTTTAGCTGTATGTAAAATGAATCATGTTGTAGTGCAACAATCAGTTAGGGCAGTTTGACAACACTAACACCACTTCATAAAATATCAAGATATTAACACACCAAAAAAACATCAAATTTGAAAGTATCAAAAACTCATGTTTAAATGTAGCCTTCACAAGAAATCAAATATTTCATGAAAAAAAAATTAAAATGTAATAGTAAATATTTCATTTCATTTAGGAATCATTTTGCCATATTTACTTTCCTTCAACATATTAGATCAAAATTAAGAATCAAAATATCACCTTTATTACTTTTTCTCTTCCTCTTCTCCATTTTTTACTGTCCTCCTTTGTAGTTGTTGCCCTTTTCTTCTTTTCTATTTTGTCTATTTTCTCTATCCAAACCCTTTCAAAAAAATCTCATTTCCTTCACAAAATATCACTTTGGAAGCAATGCTTAAAATCTTATCATAAATACACAACTCATTTTTTAGCTTAAAATACTCACTCCTCGTGTCTCCAATTTCCCATGTTTTTATTCATTAATGAGCCAAAAAGTAGGTAGTTTATTCACCAAATGGTTGAAAAAACATCCAAATTACAATGGATTCATGCGTGGTGGTGGATAAAAGAGATAAGAAAAGGAATGCCCAAAATATACGATTCCCTTGCATTAAAATACATGGGTGCAAAAATGTTATGATCACATTACCTAAAAATAATTATTGCTATAGGTCAAATTTCAATGCTATAGTTTAATGATTCTATTACTGTAGGTTGAATTGGAATGACTCAATCATTGTTAGGCTTATTCAAGCAATTTATTTCATCTATTTTTCTTATCTAAGGTTCCATAGGTTGTTTGACATCGTAGATGGTATTAAAAATTTATCATTCATTCTATTTTACTTTGTATTCAATGTCCTTCATTTTTCTAACTACTCTAGAGTCTAGAATGCATTTGATCTCCTATTCTCTTTCGAGTAGTTGTTCCATCCATTTTTGAGTGGTGTTTCCTCTTTCTCTTGTCGTTGCAATATCTCTCCTTTATAGTCAATGTACAAATAAAAAAAATTAAAAATATGATGGATTTCCAAGCATGTATGTAGCTCCAACTCAAAAACATGTGATAAAAAAATATTTATAGTTTTTCACAATCCATTAAGATTGTTATATGTATAGCTTGAGAATATTTTCTTTTGTAGATGTGAAAGCACCATATATCCCATTTCAAAATTTGTTTCTCTACTTTTAGTTCTATTTTCTCTTCATACTATTGGCTACTCCAACTATGTCTTTCCCTTACTTGTTTGTGCAAATCTAGGAGGAGGTTTACAAACTCTTCTCTTTCAACATGACCCTTGGCATTTATGAGAGCTCTATCAATTATGAAATACCCCTAGGGCTGTATCCATAAAAATTAAAGAATGAAGTATTACATGTACATCTATCAACTCAATTATTATATGCCAATTCGACTTGTAATAGTATCAAATACAATTCCTTAGGCTTCTCACCAACCAAACATATTAAATTAGATTTCTTAATCTTTAAATAACATGTTTGGATTTTTCCTCTATTTTAGGATGATATTGTTATCAATAAGGTTCACATCCTTGTTGAGAGTGAAAATCCAGCAACCTATTGATACATAGGAACACTTCTGGGTTGTGGGTAACCTTGTAAAAGAAGTGGACCTCCATAGTAAGATGGTTCTTAAAGGCACCTCTCCTAAAACTACCTAAAAAAAGTTTTTTTACAAAGGAAATGATGCAGGAGCATCTTGGGTCATTGGCAATCCTGCACAATCAAAAAGATGTTTTGCATTCAGTTCTTTAATTTGTTCTCTATAGCTCGGGTTCTGCTGCTCGGGCATGCCAGTCTCTGTCGCTCAGTTTCTGTTGCTCAGGCATGCTTGTCTCTGTTGTTCAGGCATGTTTACTGACGAATTTTGGTGATGCTTTACCGACGGATTTTGGCGATGCTTTCCCGATGGATTTTGGATATGCTTTACCGACGAGTTGCTGATTTTTGGTAACCATCTTCCCGAGACTGTTATTTTGGGAGTTGGATCTTTGGTTGACTTCTTCAGTTAATTTTGATGGCTTAATTTATTTGGGGTCTCTCATTGGGATTTGTGTGGACCTAAATCTGGGTCTCACTTATGGATTTGAGCGCCGACCTCTTGTGGTGGACTCTTGTATATATTCTTGTGTATGTTCTTAGTTTAGGATATCATGCTTAGAGAAAAAAGGTGAATGTTTAGATACTGAGATCGAAGTCTGTGATCTCTGTTGTATGAAGATCTTATTGTAATTCATTGAATATATGGCCAAAACCGGGAAGGCCTTACATCCCGACATGTAATGATTTTGATCAATTTAATATAAAGGATCACTGTGTTTCTTCTCTCACTCTGTTGTTTGGCTTCCGCATTGTGTCTGCAAGTTGGTTTGGTAGTTGGGAGCACCCTTGGCCCCTCCTACTCACCCTTCTTGTGTCAGGTGGTATCAGAGCATGGTGAGATTTAGTTCCTTCTTTGAAACCCTAACCCTACTTGGTATTGTTGTGGGGTAGCAGATTGCGATCTAACCTACAATTGCAGAGCGATTCAAGATGGTTCATGGGAGAGGAAATGTTGATCTAGGTCTAGTTGATATGCTTAGACAGATGGCTGCTAGACTGGAAGCTGTTGAGACAGCCCAACATAGAGGAAGACATCTTGATGATGTTAGTGATGATGAAAATAAAGAGGTTCAAGGTGAAGTTGCACCTGCACCTATGATGAATCAGGAAGAAGAGCAATTCCTGAGAGCCTTGACAAGTTTGAAATCCACTCCTCAGTTCAATCCTCCTGAGTACAGTGGAAAATTGGATTCTGATGAATTGATTGACTGGATAACAAAGATGGAAAACTATTTTTGAGTATGAAAGTGTAGCAGAGGATAAGAAGGTAAAGATTGCACACACAAAGTTGAAAGGTCATGCATCCCTTTGGTAGGAACATCTGCAATTGGATCGAAAGAAGAAAGGCAAAGACAAAATCAAGGTATGGGATAAGATGGTAAACAAATTGATAGGAAAGTTTCTACCTTGTGATTATCATATTAACCTAATATGGTGAATGCAAAGCTTGAAGCAGAAGGATAAATTTGTGAAATACTATACTGAGGAATTCTATAGATTGGACATCAGATTTGGGAATGTTGAAGATGAAGTGGAAAGAGTTGCAAGATACTTGAATGGATTGAGAATTTCCATACAAGATGAAATTAGTTTGGTCAAGATGGAAAGCATTGAGGAGGCATACCAATTTTCCCTAAAAGCTAAGGAAAATTTGAACATAAGATATGAGAAAAGACAAAGAGGCAGAGGAGGTAGATTCCCTAGAGGAAGAGGTAGATCTCATGGTGAGAATAGTAGATCTGAACCAGACAAGTCAATTTCAGACACATCTCAAGAAAAAATAAAGAATGAATGGAAAGGTGGAAATTCATACCGAGGAAGAGGAAATTACTCTAGAGGTGCTTATAATAGAAAAGGATTCCAAGTTACCTGTTACAATTGTGGTGAAGAAGGACATAAATCCTTTGAATGTACACATGCAAGCAAGAAAGGCAGTAGTAGCAGAAATGCATTGGTACAAGAGGAGTCACCTAATGAAGCTGAAAAGGAAGGAAATCTCATGATCTAAAGGATACTATGGAGTGAGAAGGATAAGCAAGATCCGATCAGGAAAATTTTGTTCAAGACTAGATGTAGAGTTGCAGACAAAGTTTGGAAAGTGATTGTTGACAGTGGAAGCTTGGAGAATCTGGCATATGAGGAAATGGTTGCAAATTTGCAGTTGGAAAGGATGAAACATCCTAAGACCTATTAGATCTCATGGATCAAGGATGATCATACATTAATGGTAAGTGAACAATTCTTTGTGAATCCAAAAATTGGAAAATACTATGATAAGGTGTTATGTGATATTATGCCTGTGGATTGTTGTCATATTTTATCGGGTAGACCTTGGCAATATGATAGTCATGCTATACATGATGGAAGATTGAATAGATATTCTATTTGGGTTGATGATAAGAAGCAAGTTCTGTTACCTTTGGTTGAAGAATCTGTTGGTGAGATATGTACATCTGTGAAAGTTTGTCTGATGGAAGGTAGACAGTTTGTTAAAGATTTGAAAAGAAAGGATATCTGTTATGCTTTGATTCCTAACAAACCAAGTAAAAATATAGAAGATGACATTCCTATAGAAGTTGGAAAGTTTCTCACTGAGTACAAGGAGATAATTTCAAATAATGTACCTGATGGTTTGCCACAAATGAGAGATATCAGTCACTACATGGATCTGATTCTTGGAGCTAGTTTACCAAACAAAACACCACATCGGTTAACACCGATCGAGAATGAAGAGATTAACCAACAAGCTCATGAATTGTTGAACAAAGGCTTGAACTGAGAAAGTTTAAGTCCATGTGCAATACCTATTGTATTGGAACCTAAGAAGAATGGAGAATGGAGAATGTGCACTGATTCCAGATCAATCAATAAGATAATAGTGAAGTATAGGTTTCCTATACCGAGAATGGAAGACATAATGGATTGTTTGAGTGGAGTAAGATATTTTACCAAAATTGATTTGAAGAGTGGTTATCATCAGATCAAAATCAAAGAAGGTGATGAATGGAAGACTGCTTTCAAGACAAAGGAAGGTTTGTATGAGTGGTTGGTTATGCCTTTTGGTTTAACTAATGTACTCAATACTTTTATGAGGTTAATGAATGAAGTTTTGAAGAAATTATTGAATAAGTGTGTGATTGTATACTTGGATGATATTCTAATATTCAGTAAGACTAGAGAAGAACATTTGATGCATATAAGGCAAGTGTTGCAGAGATTGAAAGAGGAAAATTTTCTGATAAATATGAAGGAAGAGCTCCTGTATTTGGGTTTTGTGATTTCAGCTAATGGTTTGAAGATGGATCTAGAGAAGGTTGAAGCCATACTGAGTTGGCCTACACCTGAAAATGTCATTGAGGTAAGATCATTTCATGGATTGGCAAGTTTTTACAGGAAGTTCATCATAAATTTCAGTTCTATTTGTAATGCTATGACTAAAACAATGAGAAGAGACAAAAGAGAATTCAAATGGAGACATGGAGCTGATAAGAGTTTTGAAGCTTTGAAGCTAAAGGTTGCTAAATTACCTATGCTAGCATTACCTGATTTCAATAAGGTATTTCAAGTTGAATGTGATGCAAGTGGAAGTGCAATTGGAGCTATGTTGACTCAAGAAGGAAAACCTGTTACTTTCTATAGTGAAAAGTTGAATGATGCAAAGAGAAAATATTACGTCTATGATCAGGAGTTCTATGCTATTGTGCAAGCTATGAAGAAATGGAGACATTATTTGATGCCAAATGAATTTGTGTTATATACTGATCATAAGGCTTTATAGTATTTGGGTAGTCATAATAAGCTAAATCAGAGGCATATGAAATGGGTAGAGTATTTGCAGAGCTTTACATTTGTGATTAAGCATAAGAGTAGAGTTTCTAATAGAGTTACTGATGCATTGAGTAGAAGGAGGTCGTTATTGACAGAAATGAGAATTGAAGTTCTTGGTTTTGATGACATGAAGAATTTGTATGAAATTGATCCTATTTTTCAGAGCAGTGGAGAGTGTAAAGAGCACCTAATTCAAATCAATCAAGTAAGTATGAAGATTATTTCATTCAAAAAGATATGTTGTTCAAAGGTATGTAGTTGTGTATACGAAGAGGATCAATGAGAATTAATTTGATTAAGGAGAAACATAGTAGTGGATTGGCTGGACATTTTGGTATTGATAAAACATTAAGTTTGTTGAAGGAGAGGTATTTTTGGCCTCAGTTGTATAAGGATGTTTAGAAATTTGTAAGAAGTTGTGGAGTCTGTCAAGTTGCAAAAGGAGTGAGTCAGAACACTAGTTTGTATACACCTATTACTGTTCATGAGAAACCTTGGAGTGATATCAGCATGGATTTTGTTCTTGAATTACCTAGGACAACAAGAGGTAATGATTCCATATTTTTTGTTGTGGATAGATTTTCTAAAATGACACATTTCATACCATGTAAGAAAACATCAGATGCAGTACACATAGAAGATCTTTTCTTTAAGGAAATTGTCAGATTGCATGGATT
Source organism: Thuja plicata (assembly GCA_018584345.1). Classification (NCBI taxonomy): domain Eukaryota; kingdom Viridiplantae; phylum Streptophyta; class Pinopsida; order Cupressales; family Cupressaceae; genus Thuja; species Thuja plicata. The sequence goes on from MU224968.1 coordinate 5,109,302, forward strand.
ACCAAAGAGTATAATCTCTGACTGAGACAATAAGTTTGTTAGCTATTTTCAGAGAACACTTTGGAAGAAATTGGATACTGAGTTGAAGTTTAGTTCTACATTTTATCCACAGACTGATGGACAAACAGAGGTTGTAAACTAAAGTTTGGGTAATTCGTTGAGATGCTTAGTTGGAGACACATCAGGCAGTTGGGATTTGATGTTAGCACAAGTAGATTGCATACAATAGTTCAGTAAATAAAAGTACTGGAAAGACACCATTTGAGATTGGTCATGGAACACAACCAAGAGGTATATCATATTTGAGAGATATTTTTGGAGAAGAGAAAAGAATAGAGGAATTTGCATAATTTATGAAGACATTGCATGAAGATGTAAAACAAAAGTTGGAGAAAAGTAATCAGAAATACCAAGACAGTGCAGAGAGATCAAGAAGACATAAAACATTTGAATTTGGTGATGCAGTGATTGTTCATCTAAATAAAGGAAGATTTCCTATTGGAACATATGGTAAACTAAAGATGAAGAAATTTGGTCCTTGCAAAATACTGAGAAGATTTGATAGTGGAAATGCTTATGAGGTTGAATTACTTGATGACATGGATATATCACCTATATTCAATATTTCAGACTTGTATGAATATCATGAACCTGATGAAGAAGTGACTGTATCAAGTGATTATCCTAAGAAATAGATAGAAGAAGTTCAAAAGATTCTGAAACATAAAGATGGCAGAAGCACAAGAGGAAATGAATACATGGAATATCTGGTGAAGTGGAAGAACGGGCCGATTGAAGACTCATCATGGATTTCTCAATCCAAGTTGGATTCATTTTGGGTTGGACCTAATAATTGATTTGGATAATCATTTCTTGTAACCCCAGGTGTCTGATGTAGGAGCATCTTGGGTCATTGGAAATCCTGCACAACCAAAAAAATGTTTTTCTTCCAGTTCTTTAATTTGTTCTCTGTCGCTCGGGTTCTACTGCTTGGGCATGCTTGTCTCTTTCACTCAGTTTCTGTTGCTCAGGCGGGCTTGTCTCTGTTGTTTAGGCATGTTTACCGACCGATTTCGGTGATGCTTTACAGATGAATTTCAGTGATGCTTTACCGACGGATTTTGGTTATGCTTTACTGACGTGTTGCTGATTTTTGGTAACCATCTACCTGAGACAGTTATTTTGGGAGTTGGACCTTTGGCCGACTTGTTCAGTTAATTTTGATGGCTTAATTTATTTGGGGTCTCTAATTGGGATCTATGTGGACCTAAAACTGGGTCTCACTTATGGATTTGAGTGCCGACCTCTTGTGGTGGAATCTTTAATATATTCTTGTGTATGTTTTTAGTTTAGGATATCATGCTTAGAGAAAAAAAGTGAATCTTTAGATACTAAGATCGAAGTATGTGATCTCTTTTGTATGAAAATCTTATTGTAATTCATTGAATATATGGACAAAATTGGGAAGGCCTTATAGCCCAGCATGTAATGATTTTGATCAAGTTAATATAATGGATCATTATGTTTCTTCTCTCACTCTGTTTTTAGGCTTCTACATTGTGTCTGCAAGATGGTTTGGTATTTGGGAGCACCCTTGGCCCCTCCTACTCACCCTTCTTGAATTAGGAAAGAGTAAGAAGAATAAATAAAATGAAACCTACTATCTAAGTAGATGCACCAAATGATTATTTGAGACCTACACAGATATCTAACATACAATAAACCTAGTAATATTCAAGCTCTCATAAACAACCAACTAAATCAAAATCTTTTCATTATTAATTCATAAGAAGGATAAATAATCATAGTTCCTGAAGGTAAAATAGCCTTTCTCATAGTTTAAGACCGATTCCTATAACTAGCACAACTCACAACTTGCAAAAATATATGCATTCCTACATAAATGCACCAATATTAAATGCAACTCCAAGGACAAATATGATCACAAGAAAATGCACCAACACTAAACACACAATACTAGAAAGATGGGAAGGCATGAACTGCTCATTACTGCTACAAAGGTGTTACAATATTGTATTGCTCTAAAAAATGGGTTACAAAAATATCTTCTTCTACAAAAGAACTCTGAAAAGTTAAAATATGCCTAAAGGAAAGAGGAAGAAGTCCCTCAAAACTAAAGGCTCTACCCATATTTATCCTCCTCAAAAGATAACTACATCTTAAATGAAAGCATTAACTCATGGTTCGATGCACTAAAGAGGCCTATTTTTAAGCCCCTCAAACAACTAAAAAATGCTCAAAAGGGTGATCCAAAAGTCAAGCTTCACAATCTTCATAAATGCATCAAACCCCAAAAATGGCTCAGAAAGAGTTCCTAAACAACAAAGTGCCTTCATAAATCTCAAACTTATCTCCATGAATTTAGCATTTGTCATAAATTTTGTAATAATATCTCATTTGATTTTAAGAGTAAAAATAAATATTTATTCTACAACATAAACAATAATTACTAAGTGCTTCATAATTCATCACTTAATAAATATTTGAATTCATCAAAAATATTCATTAAGTGATAATTATAATCACTTAATATTTTTTTTTTTGATAAAAATGGATGGAGCCATTATAATTTATTAATATAAACTGCTTTAGAAAGCTCTAGGAGGAAAGAAGCAGAGAAGAAAACTTCCTTTCCTAGCCAATAGAAAACAATATTTACAAACATAAGTTAGAGATTAGTGCCCAAGAGGCATGGAAGGAACATAAAGCATGACATTTAAACAAGAATTATTCTGAAGCATAACCCCTGAACTCTTCATTGAACTAGCCAAAAATTTATATCTAAAGATGTAGCAAAAAATCCCATCGACTAGCCCAAAAAGTCGTAACGAGTCATCAAAAGGAAAATCAGTGGCTGCGAACAGGTCACTCCCGTGGCTTGACTAAGCCACAACAGTGGCACGGGAAATGAAAATATGTAGCAAAAGCATTTGATTCCTTAGTGGGAGGTGAGGATGTAGACTCCATTGGGACCGGTAAGGCTAGCGACATGGTATTCGAGGTTCCACCATTCTACGTGAAAGAGAGAATAGCATCAATGCTATCAAACAGAGAAAGAACATATGCTATAATAGTGATTGGAAGAAATTCTGGCAAGTTGTCAAGATTGTAGTGAAACAACCTTGAATCCCTTGCGGCCATAGAGAGTTTAAAATTGTCATATAATTTGACATATGCTTTGAAATTGTCAAGGCAGGAAGGAGAGAACAGCCCCCTGACCCAAGCTTGAGAGCCCCACAGGCTATATTCTGTTAGAGCCTTGTGAATAGATTATGTGGTAGCAAAGTCCCCATGGACCACCTGACCTACCATATCCATGAAAGGATTGTAATACTACATCATATAATAGAAATTTGATAGAAAAATGGAAATAACTTGTGAATGAAATAAGCTTTTGGGTGACGAAGGAAGAAGAAGGTTGTCATTGATAACCCTCTGAATAGAATTATCCACACCCACAGGAAAGTGTTGGAAGACCACCCTCATGTGACCATGGAGGTAATATTCAGTAATCAGGCACTCCCAACTGAGAGTAGGCATTCAAATTTGAAGGTTCATATGACCATACTCCATTTCTCACAATAATGAAGGATATAGAAGAAAACAAGCTGAAGAACAAAGAGTAATGGGAAATGAAGAACCAGAAACACAAAGGTTATAAAGGAAGGTGACCATCAATTCACATGAGGCACAAAGATAATGATCTATACTGTAGAGTCTCCCATCCAAGTATACAATTCTTGATAAAACCAATATATCATCAAATTATTCAAAAATGCCAACAGTACCTAAGAAGTATAGATATTCTCTATAATGGAGACGTCACCCAAATCTAGCATCGCTCAGAGGTACTAGTCTATCACATGTGTGGGAAATAAAATGAAATAAATGATGAGAGAGAAGAAATAACTAAAGATCGGTAACTTTTCTACCCACTTAGAAGAAGACTGGATGGTTCACCGCACGGGCTCGGTTACCTCCTACACTGAGGAGTTCACGGTGTTGTAACACTTTGTGGAAGGCTGGTTTGTTCACTGCTTGGGATCGGTAAATTCCTACACTGATGAGGGCTAGGTTATAGGTTGGCTACTCGGTAAGAATCCACCGAGATATACCCGGTGATGTGTTGATTGCTCGGTCAATTTTTACCAAGAAGACTCTTGAGCTGGGTATAATTGCACTGAGAAGTTTCTTCTATTCGGTAGCTTAAAACCAAGTAGGCTATTTTGATGGAGGATCTACTGGGAGACGCCAAATTATTGGGTGGTCACCAAAATTGGGCCCAAGTCTTGGACAAAAAATTTAATACAGTACAGGCCACCAACCTACGAAGGATGGCTAGATAAACCATCCATGATGAAGCCTTGCTAGACAACTTTAAACACTGAGTGGGGAGACTTCACCGAGTGCCCAATCTGAACCTTTGTCAGCAATTAGTACTTTGATTAATACATATAAATCCCAATCAAATGATCCTCTATCCAAACCAACTCCTTTATAAAAGCTAACTAATCAGCTATTCCATTTGCCTCATTGTAGCAATGTGAGATTTTGTATTCCTCAAAATTGGATAGTAAACTTCTCACCTCCTTAAGAATATAATGGATCTCCCAACTAGAGTAATTTCCTAGCATAATGGCTGAGGTTATGATTTGAGATTCACCTTCAATGTGAATTCTATGAATGTCATTAGAAATGATAAGGCTAATTCCCAGTTGTAAAGCTCTTGCTTCTGTAATATTGTTAGAACCAAAAGGAATCTTTGAGCATGCTACCCAAATAACTCAGGAATTTGAACCTCTTAGGACTTAGCCTGCCCATAAAAGACCTAGGTTTTCTTTTGAATCCCTGTCAAAATTAAGTTTCAAAAAATCCTTATCATGCGGATCCCACTTAATATCTTTCCTTCTCTCCCTCTTAGTTTTCTTTCCAATTAATACTCCTTTGAAGGGAATAACAATGAGTGGCCACAAATACAACACCCAGGAATCTTGAGATGAGAATAATGAAGAAATTGACTTAGATATGGAAGTAAAGGCATTAACCATTTCTGAGACTGACTTTACTACAACCTCATAGACTTTCTTAACTAAGCATTTTTCCTTTCTAAATATTCTCTTATTTCTTTCCCACCAAATGTTCTAGGTGACCACAATAGAGATCACCCTCCAAATTTGAGAAAAGAAGTAGTCTTTAAAGAGAAGGGGTCATTTTTTAAGGAATCCCATTAGCTCATTCGATAAGGGGCCATTCTAGCCTAACTTCCCAAGGATCCAATACCAAATATCTTGGGCAAAAGGGCAAGTTACTAGAAGATGGGTTGAATCTTCTAGATGCAGCCCACACATAACACATTGGAATCTTTCTACAATACCAAGTCTAAATAGGTGATCACTAGAAATATTTCTCTTAAGGATTTCCAGCCACAAAAAAGAACCTGCTTTTGGTAAAACAATGGGGTGACAACAAAAGGAAAAGATATGCCTACTAGGATGGAGGTTTTTAATGGATAAAGAAAGGTAGCCAAGCTTAACTAAATATCTGGCATCGGGGGATAAAGTCCAGATTAAATTTTTACCATCATGGTTGATGAAAAGGGGCCTTTGTTCAAAATTACTAACCAGGAAGTCTTTTTGAGACTGAGAAAGGTGAAGCTAAGATGGATCTTTCCAAGCTGCCCTAAGCCCATCATTTGATGTAGATAGAATAAGTTATCTTTGACAAAGATCCCCCACTGTTGTTGGAGAATATTTTTAGTTTCTAGCGCACAACTTGGTAAAGATGAAATGGGGGACAAGCCATTCCAAGTGTCATCCTAGAAGTTAACCTTGTTCCCAGAGTTCACCACCCAAGATAAATGAGGAAGAACAACTTGTCTACATTTGATGACAAAATTCTATATTGTTGATCCCAGAGGAGGGTTTTTCATTGTGAAGATTCTACTAGGATCATCTGAGTCTAGATACTTAGCCTTGATGATCTTAGCCCATAGAGAATAAGATTCTCATACACCTTCCAAGACAATTTGGCCCCTAAGCTAATATTTCTCTCATACAAGCTATGAAGGCCAACACCCCCACAATCCTTTGGTAAACATATCTTATCCCAGGCTACTAGAGGAATCCTAACTGAATTATTCTTATTGCCTTTCCAGATAAAATCTTTAAGGTATTTCCTAATATTTTCCATGAGTAATCTAGGGGCCAGAAGAACTAACATAATGTAGTTTGGGATGGAGGAGAGGACTGATTTAACTAACATAATTCTTCCCACTAGAGAAAGCCATCTTGCCTTCCATGAAGCAATCTGGTCTTTGGTGGATTGAAAATATTGTCCCAAAAAGAAGCCTTGTAGGAACCCTGGAAGAGGGGGATTCCAAGATACTTATTAGGGTTTTCAGCAATTTTGAAACCAAGAAAGTTATTGATGGTTTATTGAGTTCATCTCGGAAGGTTGAAGAAGAAAATATTGGATTTTGACGTGTTAAGTTTTTGGCTTGAGAAAGAGCAGTAATCCTCCAAGGTATCTGTAATGACCTTTGCCTCTTGAAAAATACCCTTCCCATATAACAATGAATCATCTACAAATAAGGTGTGAGTAACAAAGAGATAAGAGTGATGTATAGGGATACCTTTTGAGAGACCCTGAGCATTTTTGGCAGCAATAAGTCTCCTCAAACCTTCAGCCATAATAATAAAAAGGAAGGGAAATAGTGAATCTCCCTATTTGATTCCATAAGAAGAAGAGAAGAAACCATAGGGGGATCCATTTACCAAAACTAATAATATTTTCCCTTTAACACATGCCATGATCTACTTAATCCATTTGGAAGCAAACCCCAACTTATGCATAACCTTCTTTAAAAAGGGCCAGCATCCTCTATCATATGCCTTCATCATGTCCAATTTCAGAATCATAGACTAAAGACCTTGGGATTTAATAGAGTGAAGAACCTCATGGGAAATGAGGGCACCCTCAACTGTGTCTTTCCCTGACACAAAACCTCCTTATTGATCAAAAATAATCCTTGGGATTATTTTCCCCATCCTGAGTGAAATAGATTTTGTGATAATCTTATAGATGGTATTGCACAAAGATATTGGCCTGTAATCTACAAAGAAGGAGGGGTTGGAGCCCTTAGGAATGAAGGTGATAAAAGTATTATTGAAACTTCTAAATATATATGCATGTCTCTTAGACTCCTCAACCGCTACCAGGATGTCTTCCCCCATGAAATCCCAACACTTCTAAAAAAAAGTAAAGGAGTCAGGCCATCCAGGCCAGGAGCCTTATCAGCTTCCATGGAGAACACTGAGGCCTTAACCTTATCCAAAGTGAAGGGTTGAAGAAAAAGGTTGTTATCATCCTCCGATACCAAAGATGGGATAAAATCCAGAGAATCAGGAAGGATAGGAGGATCACCTGATTGAGTGAGTAGTTCTTAGAAAAAAGGACTACTTCTGATTGGATGTCCTTGTTGGATGTGAGGATGTTTCCGCTAGCATCTTTAATTTGAAAATAAGTATTCTTTTGTCTCTTGGTTTTGGCTGAAGTATGGAAAAAATGGTATTAGGAACCCCTTCTCTGAACCATAGCTCTCTAGACTGTTGTCTCCAATAGGCCTCCTCTCTAAGATGTATTTTCTCCAATCTGTCCTATAGATCCTTTTGAATATCATAGACTTATTGAGATATACCAATATTCCTAAGGACATGGCCATTTCAATCTTCTAGTTACCTTTGGAGATTCATCTTATCTTTGAAAATATTTGCAAAACTCAAAAAGTTCCATTCCTTAATCTTGGCTTTCATGTAAGCCAATTTATTATATAGCTGGAACATCATGAACCCTTTGTTAGGGGGGTACTCCGACCACCATTGAAGAAGTAACAGATAAAAAAAATTCTCTGAACCACATGCATTCTATCTTAAAATATGACTTAGGCTTAAAAGAGTTAGCTTCCAGCTGAATCTGTAAGCTTATCACAAAGTGATCTGAGCCTGGTAAGGTGAGTATAACAGAGGTACAACATCCATTCTTGAGGATCCAAGTTTGGTTAAGAAATAACCTATCCAATCTAACCCCTATATAGTATGATCCCTTTCTCCTGTCCGTCCATGTTATCCTACTATTGATTGGGACGCAATCAAAAAGAACATTACCTTCAACAAAGTTCCTAAAATCCTAGGTAACTAGATAAGAGGGATCAACACCCCCCACCTTATCCATAATTCCCATTGTAGCATTTAAATCACCCACTAAGATGACCTTAGAGTCCCCAAGGTTAAGTAGGACTTGAGATAGGGTAGTCCACAATCTCTGTTTACTGACAAGCGAGGTCATGCCATAGATATTGGCCAAATAAAAGGAGACTGAAAAGATCGACACTTCAACAAGGATCCAATTAGTGTTAGACGAGATCAAATCCACTTTGCACTTAAGAGGGTTCCATAAAATTGTAGCACCTTTCGAGGCCCCTGAGGAGGGGATGTGATAAAAAGCCCAATTTTTTGAAGAGCTGAAAAGCTTAACCCCTCTATCCTTAGATAATTTGGTTTCTTGAAGTAAACCAATATCTACCCTACTTATCAGAATCTAATACATGATAAGTTAGACCTTTTTAGAGGAATTAATGCCTCTAACATTCAAATAAATTATTCTCATTACTGCCTTAGAGATCCTACTGCTCTCCTTCCATGTTGCATTTGTTTAGTTATTGAGGCGACAACCTCATCCTTAGACTTTCAAGGCATCTTAGGGAAGGAAAGGATAGATTGAGACCCCGATGCAATTTCTTCATCTATTTTATTCCCCTTAGAAGGTTGACCCCTTAGTTTTTTAGAAGAGGAACAGACCAAAATTTTAGAAATGTTTGCATCTATTTGGAAAATAGCACAGAAATTATGCAAAGGAGGAACATTACCAGCAGAGTCCATTGTTTGAGAACCAAGAGGTTTATCAAATTCAGGTCCCTCTCTACTAGCTAAATCATCAAATTTATTATTTACCCCTCCTAGAACTAAGGTATCCACAATAATATCCACATCAACTTCTGAAAGAGGGCCCTAAATATTCTCCTTATTTTCCATAGAGTCTTGAAAACTAGACTGAGCAAAATGAGGAGTATTGAACACTTGAACCTGGTCTACCATCTGGTTAATATGTATCTCTTGAAGGAACTTGTTTTGAAGGTTTCTTCAAGTTGTGGAACTAGTGAGTTCACCATCCTTAGAGGACTAATCAGGTTCATAGTCTAAATGTATTCCTATGATTTACATATTCTTATGGTGAGAGTGGGGTGTTATCATTGGGGGAAACCAAGTGGGATCCATAGTTTTATCTTGTGGGGATCCTACTGGGTGAACCTTATCCAAATCCTTTCTAGTGATCATAGATTCCTAGTATTTACTTGGAGAAGAAAAGGCATCCTTAATCTGGTAGTCTTTGTCAACCACCTTGCTCAAGACATACAATTGAACGGACTGATTTCCCTTATCCACATGGAGCCCTTGCAAATCTCAATATAAAACTGCTTGCTCTGGATCTCCCTTGTCAGAAGCTTGGGGATTAAGTCTATTGGCTTTGGGAGGGGTACCCTTCATGTGATCCTGGGGGGATAAATGAGGAATCATTATGGAATTAAGGAAAGATCCAGGCTTAATAGGGCTGGCTGATGAATCTAGGATCTGCGAATTGCGAAGATGAAGGGAAACTAAGGACTTAAAAGTAGCTTGAGAGTCTAGGAAGGGAGCCTACCATTTGGATGGTATGGAGTATGGATCTGAGCATAGCTTAGAGGAGGTTTTTTCTCCATGGTTACAATGGGACTCCAGGTGGCCAAGAAAATATAGCTTAGAATTAAAGGTGTGAGAAGTATCCAAACAAATTAGTTGGTGAAGGGACCAAATTTCGATTCTAGACACAGATCTTTAGGCCAGTTCTTAGTGACATCTCTAAGGAGACACACCCTTGGTGGGATTTTAAATTCATCCAAGGATACCCAGTCATGTCTCAAAAAAATACCCAGTTTGTTATTCATTGCTTCCATGATTTTAGACTGTCTGAATTCAAGTGGTAATGCAGGGAAGGAGTTCTAGAAGGGGAAATTTTTTATCTTACACTTGTCTAGTTTAAATTTGGGGACTGAGATCTAAGTGTGGACACCCCAACCATGCAAAAACCAATCCTTGGTGTGGTGTATCTTATCTCTTCTATACTTATCCATGAAGATAGTAATGAAAAAACTAGACCCATTATCTATCATAAAAGCCTTCTGAGCCCCAGCCTAATTTTTCAACACCCATTCTAAAATTTGAAAATTAGCTAGAGTGTAGTTCCAAATCTTACCAATTAGGGCTCACTCCCATAGGTCTTAAACTGAGTGAGAGTATATTGGCTCTGTGATACAAATTCTAAACACATCTCGTGCAGCTATCCGACCTTATAGAGAAAAGACCTCATGAGGGTTAAGAGTGAGAGATTTTGGTTGTGGGTTCAGTTTGAAGGGAGCATCAGCCTTAGGAGAGTCCATCAAGCAAGAGGGGGAGATAGAGCTGCATATATCAAAATTTACCTGCTGCCCTGGATTCTTTCTTCGTGTACTCTGATATTGGCCACCTGATCTGTTGGAATATTGATTCACAAAAGTATGAGTTAGACCACAGTTATGCACATGGTTAGACCATCATTTATCCACCCAAGCTCCATATTGAAACACCCATTGAGGTGTATTATTAGTGTGGGAAGGATGCATAGATTCATCCACCCACGAACCTTATCAAAAAACCCACTAGGGAGTCAATGATGCCCTATTAGTCAACTCATGAGATATTTTTTCCCTTAGTTTCTAGATTGGGAAAATTTGTTTCACATCATCACCCCATCTCTCCAAATTTCCTTTGGCCTTTCTGATATCTCTTTGGGTCATGATGTCATCCCTCATCTAAACCCTAGTTGTTGTCTATGCAAACGTCATGTCATCTATCATCTGAACCCTATTTCATGTCCATTAAGGTGTATTATCAACATGAGAAGGATGTATAGATTTATCCACCCATCGACCCGATCAGAAAACCCACTAAGGAGCCAATGATTTCCTATTAGTTGAATCATATTCAATTTTTTCCCTGAGTTCTTGGATCAGGAAGACTCGGTCCACTTCATCTCCCCATCTCTCCAAACTTCCTCTATAGGTCGTGACGTCATCTCTCATCTGGACCCTGGATGGTGCTTGCACAAGCACTACGTCCTCGGTCGTCTGAACCCTGGTTTCTGACATTGTTTGAATACTCCCCCTCGGATGTTACTCCTTATAATCAATTAATAATTTTATTATATTAATAATATTATTAAAGTGACAATTTATAATTCACTAAATAATATTATTATATGAGGTTGCAAATAAATATTTATTATTGTTTTTAAAATCTTCCTATTTTTTGTATTATTAAACAACAATAATAAAATGATTCATAATTTAATCATTTATTAATATTATTTAATCATGCAAATTTATACAAAACAAAAAAAACTCTAATAATATTACTATATGAGGTGCCAAATAAATATTTTTTATTATTTTTAAAATATTCTCATTTTTTGTATTATTAAAGAATGTTAATAAAATGATTTATAATTTTATCATTTATTAATATTGTTTAATCATACAAATTTATACAAAACAACAAAAACTCACCAAGTGATAAAAAACTTATCACTTAATAATTCTTATGAATCCATATACCCGCGGGGGTTATTTGAAAGGAAAACAAAAATGAAAATTGAAGGCAAAAAATGCCTTCCTTTGATGCCTCTCTTAGGGTATTACAAACCCTAAACCAAAATTGTGGCCTCTCAATTTTATCTTTCATTTTGAACTTTCTCTATGGCCGCCAATGAAAATTAGTGTTGGCTGGTATTTTGAAGGTTTGATGAGTTTCCAATGAGATTTTATGACCTCTCAGAGCTTTCTGCAAAGATATTGGATTATTAATAGGTAAATCTTTATCTAACATAACCCAGCTCTATTTCTTTGAAGTAAAAATAGAAGATACTTCATTTCTCTTTGCCTTTGTCTGTATTTTCTCTATGCTCGTGGCTAAAGATGCATATATTTTTCATATCCAAACATATAACTACAAGCTTTCTTTTTATGTATCTTTCTTACTCTTTCCTCTACAAAATAGCTTCATTTAGGTAGTTTTAGGTGAGGTGTCTTTAAGAACCAACTTACTCTGGAGCTCCACTTCTTTTCCAAGGCTACCCACAACCCAAAAGTGTTCTCATGTCTTAATAGGTTGCCATATTTTTATTCTCAGAAAGGGTGCAAACCTTATTGATTATAGCTATGTAGTGTTGAAATTTAAATTGGTATTTTATTTCTTCTAAAGTATACTCCAAAAATACCCTACAAATTTAGTCTCAAGTCTAAAAATATACTTTTTGGTAATCACACAACCTTAAAACCTCTATGAAAAATAATTTGCAACATGTGTGAAAATATTTGGTCTTTTTTCAAGCTATAAACTGAGTCATCTTTCATAATCTATCAACAACCACAAACATATAAACTTTATCTTTTTTATGTTCTTAGTAGTCCAGACAGAAAATCTATACTTATATCATCTCATGGTTTCTCTAATATGGGCAATAGTTGATATAGTTTAGTAGTTTGACTCCTGACTTTGGCGTATTATCATACTTAATGCTAGGGAATCCCCTTGCACACCCAAACACATTCTTTGTTCCACTAGATGAAGTGTTACTCCACCCAATATTCATCCATAGCATAACATGGAGACTAACTCCAAAAATTAAAAGAAATAACTTTCCTTCTATTTCTCAAATGAAATAAAAGTTCTTCAAGTACAAACTATTAGCCACTTGGGCTCTATAAATGAGATGGAGCTACAAGATATTCTTATTTACCCCTTAGCTACTATTCCTCCTTATCTATGAAGAGAATAAATCAAATCTGAATGAGTAAACTCTAGCCCAAGCCTCCATTTGATAACATTATTTTGTCTCTTGGAAATCCCACTCCCTCTCTTGATGATAAACACAAGGCTATCAAGAAAAGAAACACATAGCCAATAGACGATCTTTCAACTTCACCATGAGGGCTCCTAAATTTGAGTCTTTTTAATTTTCCAAATTGGGTGCCTAAAGGTTATGTCTTTTCTCATTTTCCATGTAACAATTTAATACATATGACTGCACAACTCTTCCCCTTCCCCATTTCTATTACAAGATTGGGATTTTCTTGATTTTTCATTATAAATAATAGTAAAATATGTCCTTTCTTTAAAATTACAATTTTCTTTGAACATGGACCACAAATATTAAATAACTTCAACATCTTAGGTCCCCTTCGACACTTTCCTAGGTACATAGAGACCTAAAGATTATTGCATTTATTTTTTCAAACTCCTAACCTGAATAGAAAATTAAAATACCAATATTTTTGGATGATGCAAAATTCCCCACACCCTTACATGCTCTTACATGATCAGAGACCAAGGGTAGGAAAATTTATTATTTTGGTCTCACAAAATGTATTCAGATGCTAGAGCTAACCTTTCAGATTTCCAAACATCTTCTATGGACTCCCATCACTATAGCATCCTCCTTTTTGGACAACTCTACTTCACTGTAATATTCCTTTATGTGGAATAAGATTCACCATAACTCATTTTCCTCCAAAATATCTATTTTTCAACCCTCTTCTTCAATGTGGAACAAATTCCACCATATTTAAAGGTTATCCTCCAAATGTTGGTCCACTAAACATCCTTGACCTTCACACTAAATATTCCTCTTCTCCTCTTTGTGGGTTTCAACCCACCTAGATCTAACTACCTCCATCAAATGCACCTTGTGTTCTCCTCTACGCTCCCTATATCAACATGAACCTCACTACAATACTCTTTCTTTACAATTGTCTTTTATCTACTTAGCTAATCCATGCTTTCCATAATTTTTATGTCCTCCAAAGTACATTTCATAACCTCTACTACATCTTCGTCTATTGCAACACCATTATAGGTATAACATCTCTTTTTCCTCTTCCATGCCTTCCTAAAGGCATGATATTTTATCTTTAATCAATACAAGCCTTTTTTCATTTAATATTTTAATGCCATCCACTATCGCAAAATTTTCTTCACCTTCCTCTTATGCTATCAATATTTTCAAGCCTTTGTAAAGACTTTTCTCTTCTAAAATATCTTCCACCTTGTTAGGTTCATCTTCTAAGAATCTATTGATTATTTGAATCTCCTCTAAGGTGACATCCTCATCTTTGTTGATTTTCCCATTAAACAAGGGACCCTCAAAGTCCATCATCTTTATCTCTAGCACAACCTCCTTGATCATTTTCTCCATGCCTTTCAATATACATGTATTTTCCACAAACTCTTCTTTGTCTAAGTTGAATATTAGGTCTTCCAAGTGATCTATAGTTGCCTCTTCTTTTGTATTCAAAATATCATATAAAAGAAGACTTCATATTTTTTCTTTCATGTATTCAAAATATCATTAGAAAAATGACCCACACCTCTTTCCTTCTCTACTTTTCTTGTTTTTTATATTTTTTTATGATCTATGATTCTATTTATTTTACTTGATGAATAAGTGCACAAAGATATGGGACCAAAAAGGGGTCTTAAGATCCCACTATTTCTGAAATCGGAAAACTCTGAACTTTGACAAGAAAATCAAGATAGTCACACTCAAAATTTGAAGATGCAACATCAAAAATAGTTGTAGTACTCTGAATATAATTTCTAAACTACTAATTTGTTTTGAAAATGGTGGATTTTAAGGGCCTCAAAAAGGGGGAGCACACAAAGCGCTCTTATGTTTTTTTTTTCAAAAAATCATAACATAGCATCTGGCGTTCTCCCCCTAAAATGTCAACTTTTTTTTAATCTTTTTAATCTCTTTGGTGAGAAGTTATTTAACACCACATATTTTATCTTGAATTTTTTGGCTAATTTTTTAATAATGCATTTTTTTAGAAATATTTAAAGTGATCAGTTCCTGAAAACATGAAATTTGAGTGGGACCCTGTAGAAATTGTTGAAAATAATTCAAAATAAAATTTTTTTTTTTCTAGGTCTATAAATTGGAGTCTAGTTTCTAAAAAAATTATTTTTTTCAAAATTCAACGAACAAGCCTTAATCTATGCCTAAAATACCACACATTGGTTTTTGACAAAAAATAGACACACTTACAAAATAAATTAGAGGTGGAAACTTTAACATAACCAAATTTCAAAATAAATTATATGGTAAGATAGCTAACTGAGATCTTAACAACATCGTGGTGTTTGGTTATGTGTAGATTAGACAACATGAAAACCTAACAGGGAGCACATACACAAATTTGATAATTTTTTATGTTTTAAAAAAAAACATGTCTCAAGCCTATTATAGTCGCCCAAGCTTTTGGGTTGATGTACAATGAAAATCAAATCCTAAGACTTGGTATTTCACAAGGCACTTAATATGGTGCACATCATATGGCATGCACTAATTGAAAAATTTTCTCCATATGGAATGTCCCATATAAGACACTGGCCATATGTTTGACCTTGTCAATTTGTATCTCTTTTTCTATGTCTCCCAACTTCACTAAAACATATAATTTAGGGTTTCAAGCTATTGTGTCCACCTCTCCATCCATGATTCATTACCCTAGCTTCCTATAAAATCCTCTCTCTCTCTCTCTCTCTCTCTCTCTCTCTCTCTCTCTCTCTCTCTCTCTCTCTCTCTCTCTCTCTCTCTCTCTCTCTCTCTCCTTATTTATTTTTCTTTCCTCCTTTTCCTTTCCCCTTCTATCAACAACCTACCTCTCTCCCCTATCTCCCTCCCTCTTTATTTATCCCATCTCACTTCCTTGGTACCCCTTTCCCTCTCATAGTCTCTCCCTCTCTACCCTATCCCCCTCCTACCTCTCTCTATCCCTTTATCCCTATACATAATGGTGTAAAGTGCACAACACAAGAAGTGTAGACAAGGCCTACTCTCTCCACAAGTTGGATGATATTCCTAACTTCCTTCAATCCCTCAATAGGATGGTTTAGAATGCCCTTACACAACACAAATCATTGAATCCCTTCTACCCAAGGTGATTCCCCTTCAATTTGTTCTACTCCAAGCCTTCAAGTTCCTAGAGACAACTTCTCCAATCTAGCCCCTAACATGGAATAATTACTCAACCCACTCTCTCAGAATTAATCTTAGAGTTGTAGCCCTTCTATCTATCCTTAATGATGGATTTTCCATAGTAATTCAGACTCTACACAACCCCAAACTTGTAAGTTTCAAAACTTGACCTTGATGCTATTAGGTCTCTAAACTATATTTCCTCACTTATGTAGATAGTGAATATAGAACCAAGCCTATTCAATATTGGTTTTTGGATCCTCAAACATACCCCTCACAAACCCCAAAATAATAGATAATAACCCTACTCCTGCACCCTCAAACTATCACAATGACTCTCTAGGCTAATTGATCAGTTTAGACTAGGGTCTGATATAATGATTTAAGGATGGGCACATAGAATTGATGTATTCACTTGGTGGTCTTCTACAATCTCTAAATATTTAAAAACATCCAACAAACTAGACCCATAACACTATTGTCCTTCTCTTGCGCATTAACTTCTCCTACAATGGCTAAATACATGACTAATATTTAGCCTAGGGCATCACCATATAAGAACACGATGATATTCCTAACCTATGAGCCTTTGGGATATTAAAGTAAATTTCCTTAACTTACATTTCACAAAGGGGCATTGAATTCCAATGGTGAGAATGCAAGTTAGGGCTACATCTTCATCACAAACCCTAATTACTGAGGGTTTCAAACCAGTTCTGACAGAAAATTCTATATCTTACACCAAAGAACACCAAATAAATCCAAACCAAATGCTATAGAAACTATATTCATGCCCCAAACTGTTATGCCCTGCATCCCCATCCTTACATTTTGTGTGCAAAATGTTGGGTCTCCCTTTTTTTTCTTTTTTCTGCTTTTGCTTTGTTGGGTCTTTCTTTCCTTTTGTTTTCTTTCTCCGGGGTTTTCTTCCCCGGTGTGTCATTTTGCTGTTTGGTTTTCTCCTCCGGGACTCCGGTCCCGGAGGTGGTCTTTTGTCAGGAACCAGATTCTGGACTCCGGGATTTTTCGCCATGATGTTCTTATGGACATCATCATGAGGAGTCCCCGGACCCGGAGTCTGGAGGTTTTCCTATCCAGAGATCACCAGAAGGAGGAGGATTGCCTTTTACCGTGGGTATAAATAGAAATTATCTATCATTTTCATGTTTATTGCGATTAAAACCTTCGAGCAGTTAGAGCGAATTAAAGAGAAATTTCAGAGCGATTAACAGAGCGTTTGCAGGAAGTTTATGGTAATCAGAGCTTAACGATTTTCAGTCACTCTCAGGCAAGCGCAGGTGCTCCGTGGTGGTGAATGTGACCTATTGACAACTCGAGCTGTTGCAAAGCTCGCGTGGTAAATCATTCCTTTCCTCCACCTTATGTGTTCTCAAGTTGGTGTTCCTATTTTCCTCCCTTGCTTTCTTTGGTTTTCATTTTGCTTTCGTTTGCCTGTTTCGTTTTGTCTTTCTATCTTGTTCGGTCCTTTGTTTCTGGTTTTTTCCACCCATTGGTGGGTCGGCTCTGCCAAAGGGTTGTTCACCGTCTGCGCAGAAGTCATTTTTCTGTAAATGATGTAAAATCTGTAAATAGCGTAAATAGTGTACATATTATATATACCCATTTCTGCCTTGTTTGGTTTTTCCCGCAGGCGTCGTCCTCACGTTGTATATTCATGTATATATGTATTATAATTGTATAAAACCCCTGTATATATCCTTCTATTCTCTATATATATCCCTCAGTTTCGTGTATATCCTTCTGGGTAACTCGACATGCTGGTCGAGTCACCTTTGCTTCTGGTTTTCACCTTTGAACTCATTTTTGAGGCAGAAAACCACCGGTTTGAAACTCGGCTCTCGGCCGGTTTCAAATAGGTAGTTTTCTCTCTCCTCCATCAAGGTTGTCAGAACCTCATTTACGTCCCATGCGCACAATCAATTCCAGCCAAGTGGCTTTCCCTTTTCGTGTGTTCAGACAGTTGGCTCCGCCGTCATCGCCATCACATCTATTTAATGCTAACGCACGTGGCGTCAACGTGGGTTCGACAACTTGCCTTTTCATATATCCTTGTTAAGTCATTTCTTCGGGCTTCGGGCCTTTTTACCACCACATCCGGTGTCCTTACCAAGAGTGATAAAATCCCTGGACCCAGATGTGGGAAAGATTCTTAAAGTCTGCGGTATGTTTTGCTTTTCGGGTATCTTTGCATAAAACTAACTTTTCAGGAAAGACAAACATCACGGTGGTAAGATTTCCTAGACCCCGGAATAATTATTTTGATAAACATGTTCTGACAATCGCTTTGTCTCGCAGGTTCCCGGAATTATCTTCCAAATATGTCTGAAGCATCCGCATCATCTCCTCCCAGAAGTCTGGAACTACCAACCACAACAGAGACCAGGGCAGCAGTGAAGTCAAAAATGGAGAAGGCTACCTGGGTGTATATGAATACCCACTGGCTCAAGTCCCCAAAGAGGGACCCGAAGAGAATGAAGATAGATATCCCCCGCTCTGAATTCAAGGAGAGCATCCAGATGGGGATGATAGCATTGGCCCGGGTATTTGGGCAACCCTCCGCCCAGGAGTTTTCCAAATGGATATACTATTTCCTCCTCGGCATCTCCACTAAGGGAGAATTTTTTGACTAGGCGATAATAATCTCCAATCATGTGGACTCCCAATTCCTGCAGTTGAACTAGAAGAAGAAGTTCTACATGTCTTCTTATGTTTTCTGGGCTCTGGCCCAGCAAAGGCCCCATTCCAACGGCTTTCTCACTGACGGAGTACTCGGGATTGGCCCAGAACAAAAGGCACCATGGGACTATTTCCCACGAATTCAATGGGAGGCCAGCTTCCCCAGTTTCTGTCGGGTGAACGATGCGTTCATTTATTACCACCTGCTCACACCCGCCTGGGATGCTGGATACCGCCTATCTACTAAGGCAATGAAATTAGTTAGTAGTTATGGGCACTACTATATCCAATTCCAGTAGCATACATACATTAGGGTCGCCAGCTTCTCCGAGAAACCCTACTTGTTGCCCAAGCATTGTGGGGACAAGATCGTGCTGCTGGAATATTACAGACAAATGCTGGAGTTACATGCCTCCTTTGCCCTCAAGAAGGTCCCCAACGTCTCATTCCCAATCACCTATGGGAAGTACACCTATGGTCTGGCCATCGCGAGGGAGGCAGACAACGAGTTGAAAAGTTATAACTTGCAGGAATTCTATCTGGCGCGGAGGAACTTTGATTTGCATGGCCGAATTGCAATGGCAATGCCCCGGGCTTCGGAGCCCCATCAAATGCACATGGAGGACTTCTGGGCAGATTTCCAGAATGATGTAGATGTCTGGAGCAGGCACTGGGACAGAATGATGGCCAGATTAATGTAGGAACTGAAGCTCCAGAGATTCCCTCCGGGCTTCTCTGACACCGCCCCGACCATAGATCCCCAGTACAAAGAAAAGGGGATCGATAAAATGGCATTATCAGCAATGGATTGGGCCGCCCAGGAGGGGCCCACAATTGAGGACTTCACTCGGGAAGTGGTCGAGTGAATTCATGCCTACTTTAAAAGGGTGTGCCCCGAGAGTATGCGCCAAACTCCCCGACCGGCACCTAAGGTGACTCCACCACTGGTACCAAGATTGACCCCGGGGGCCGGGACTTCTTCACAAGGTGCAGACAAAGGAAAGGGAATAGCTACAACCCCCTCGGTGCAAGAAATCCCGATACAAGAGTAGATTAAGCAATCTGTGGCAGCCTCCCAGAAAATGAGGGAGCAGTTAATAACGAGGCTTGCCACTCCCCCGCTCATGGCTGGACCAATTCATCCTCCATCCTCCCCGTCACTGGCAGCCTTAATGGTCAAGGCAACGGGGGTGGATCCGATGGAGGCAGCAGCTATAGCTGATGTGGGACCACCTTTGATCACCAGGAGGAAGAGGAAACACGTCAAACAGGTCAAGGCAGATCCAGCGCCAAGGACATCCCTCCCCCAAGAAGTAGAGATCCTCTCCTCCAGTTCCCTGGAACCGGAGAAAGAGGCAGAGCCTGCAGAAGTCCCAGCCAATCCCCCTCTGCAAGAGGAATTTGATGATGTATTTGCAACCGATGATTTTGGCAACTTGCAAGGGGGTGATACACAAATAGGGACAGAAGTCCCAGAGAAAGAAGCTGGGGCTGCGGACCAAGAGGACCCAGAATAGGAACCTATGCAAGAGCAAGAGCATGAGATAGAAGAAAAGGAGTTGGGACCGAAAATTATCTACGGGGCTCAAGGGATGCAAGGTCCGGGAGTGGACCAACTAAAGACAGGTGAACAAATGGCATCCGCTGGCGGAACCAGACCTCTGAGAATAATTGTAAACCCAGCCGCCACCTTCCCAAGGCCACTCCCCGGGGCAACCTTCAGATAGGTTATCACAGCGGCCCAAACTTTAAATCTTGGCCCGATACCTCCCCTACTGCCGATAGAAGAAGAAATTCTGGCAGAAGAATAAGAAGAAGAGAAGCAGCTTGAAGAGGAAATCCCTGAAGAAGCCTACCAAGGTCCAGACCCAGCAATAGACATACAGGACAAGGCTGAGGAGATGGAGGTTGAAAAGACTGTTGCTGCAGGAGAAGTTCTGGTAGGGAGGACGGATGAGGTCTGCGATACTGAGGAGCAACAACCACCGGGTACTGGAAAAGAATCAGGAGAACAAGTTCTGGTAGGAAGCCCACCTCTCCCACCCCAGTGGCTGATAGAAAGAAAAAAGAGAAAGGCTCAATCCACTCTGGTGATTCCTCTCTCCCTGGCCAAGATGATGGCCCAAGTACAGGCCCCACCAAAAGCAAAGAAAGCCAGGATAGTTCATACTCTATGAACTAGGCCGGGCGGAGAGACAGTTGCCGTTGTGGCAACACCTCCCCCGGGCGCCGATGAAGCAATTGCAGACCCCGCAGATTATGAAGTTGTAGAGGTATCCTTGGGCAAGAGAGGAAAGCAAGGCGAGGTGGACTTTCTTAAGGAGGAAGCAAGGGCAGTTGAAGCCCGATACGAAAAGGAGGCCCAGAGGGTCAAGGCCGAGAAAGAGAAGAATGCAAACCTTATGGGGTTTCTTACTGAGCTGGCCAGACCCATAAATGCTGCCCCTCCGGAGACCTCCACATCAGAAGAATTACCGGAGAGAAACATAGACTCCCTGTGAGTAATGAAAAAGAAGGCCCAAGCAGTGGATGAATGGGTCGCCCTGCAGATAGAAAATGCCTGACATTTCCTAGCGTCCACTCTCCCAGACTTGTACATAGCCCTGAAAGTTATCCATCAGGCAGAAGCACTCATTGAGTAGTGGGAGAGTGATGCCAAAAATTACCAGGCGTGGAAGGTAGAGCTTGAAGAGCTCCTCACCTTGGGAGAGGACATAATTTCTGAATCCAGAATTTTGGGTGAGGAATCATTTGATTTTGTAAGGATTCAGCACGCCAGACTTGACCTCACATTGGAGGTAACCAAGCAACTAGTAGAGTCCTTGCAAGAGAAGGTACACAACGTAAAATATCCTTCTAATTTATTCAATTCTTATGTAACAAAGATTTTTGGGGCCGATCCCCTTAGTACAGATACGTACACCCCCGAAGATTCAGTTTTGGGGAGTTTTGATGAGATAATGCAATCCCGATATCAATCCCCGGAGGGGATAGACGGAGCCCTAATGGAAAAATTAACCAAAATGATACTTAAGGGCCATGACGCGGCAAGGATGGTGGATGAATTTAGAGAAAATATTCCAGAGTTGGGGGAACAAGTTGAAGTAGCTAGGCACAGAAGGGCTAGCCTGAAGAGTGTAGATGAAGATGGCCTTTCCCGCCTCCTTCAGGCCTTCAGCGATAATAAGCAGCCTTGAGCTTTCTCTGGAAGTTGGGGAAAAACTCACATTGAGTATTCTTTATTCTTTTTGGGACGTAAGTTCCCAGATCCTGGAGTCCCAGATCCAAAATTTTGTATTTTTTAAAGTGATCCGTGTCCCGGTCCCCAACGCCGACCGGTCACTTTTAGAGGTGGTTAATAAGACTATCAGAAGGTAGTTGGGCACATCAAGAGGCGTCAGCTCGGAAATTGGTCCTCTAACAGGGTGGTCTTCTCGAGGCACCGCTCAGTAGTATATCTGGCACATTGAAGACAGGGCACCGCATTTCCCATTTATGAGGCATGTAGCCTTGGCCCTTGAGGGACCTACTTTCTTCCTTCTCTTCTCTGGCTCTCTTCTCGAGATCGATTCTTTCGATGTATATTCTTATCTTATTCTTTTGACATGACAAACCTATTCTGTCTCCAGGTCTTTTGTAGGGTGGCACAGGTAGTACCGGCCCCCGAATATTATATTTTATTGAAATGTGTAAATAGGGTTAGGGTTAGCAAAGAGTTGTATAAATAGGCAAATCGGCTCGTTTCCAAGGGTCGACAAAATTGATGATTTTTTTATCCATAGCAATAGCAAAGTAATCTAGTTTTAGTTGCAGAGCTCAATGCTCCATTGTTCTGTTCTTAGTAGTTAGACGCTCCCCTGGAGCCATCGTTGTATCACGCACCAGTGCTTGTTGGACTGAATATTAATGAAGAAGAAAGAATTCTTGGCAATGATGTTGTTGGCATTCCTGCTTCTGAGTTAATGGTATTTCATGTGTTAATATTATTTGTCTTTTACTCTGGTATGTTAAAGTAGATTAACGACCTCTTTATTCTCGCTACTGATAAAATGCTAACTGATGGTTATGTGTTCCTTCGGTATTTAGTGTAGTTTACCAAAGTATTATTGATGTTCTGGACATTTTAACATGACTATAGTTAGATGAGATGCTTCTAACCCTGCAGAATCTTTTTCATTTTATTTGCTAAGTGTAGAATGCCCGGGAAAACCCTTACTTTGATCGAATATCCGGAGATGATGAGTTGAAGAAACCAGCTATCCCCCTCGAAACAATCACCTCTCCCAACCGAGCCCCGCACCATCGTGACTCGACACCCAGATGCTTGAAGGCCTGGAGGATTTATTTCCCCTGAACAGCCTTTACAGGCAGAGGTGGCCGATTTCCCCGGAACCCAGTGACAACTTATGACTGTTGGCAGACCCGATCAGCAAAACCCCGTCAACAGAAACTTGCACTAGAAGGAGGGCATGAGATCATCCCCCTCCCAAGATTCTAATTTTACGCCTTCTGAGGGTTCCCTGAGTTGTAGTTTTAGGAGACAAGCCTTCACTCGGATTGGATCTTTCTCCCCAGTGAAATTTGAAAGAGTCCTTAGGTCCACGCCAGATCTTGGGAAGTTTGTCGAACTCGAGCCCCCTTCTCAAAAGAAACAAACCACTAAAGTCCTACCAGCCACTATTGTCTGGGGATCTACCATACCCCTGAATACTCAAACTCCCTAGACAGTCCCAGGAACCAGTACCCTAAGCACTATCCAACATATAGTTCCCCCAATGGCTGCATACTTCGGAAACACTAGGTCCCCAATGGGCACTTTTCCAGGCGCAACCAATGATTTACCCTCTCACCTGGAGAAAATCTGCCCACGATATGAGCACTTGGGCTCACGGACCACAGAAGAACACTTACAAGCATGCAAAGATGCCATGAATCGACATCAGATCCAGCATGAAGATGTTGTGACCCATATGTTCCCGCTGTCCTTAGGACAAAGCGAGTTGAACTGGTACCTTAACTTGCCTGCCAACTCCATCAACGTTTGGCAGGACATGGAGGACGCCTTCTTGGCTGCCTTTCGCGTACATGTGGACCCAGCCTGGTCCCACAGTCAGTTCATCTCAATCAGAAAGGAACCCAATGAACCTCTTGCAGCATTCAACCATAGGTTCCAACGCGCCCTGAAATGGTGCACGGGTCCTTTTATCCCATCTCCAGACGTAACCATACAGACCTATCTTAATGCGATGGACCCTTTTGTTGCCACTCTCCTTTGGAGAACAACCACCCCGAGCGACCAGGATACCTTGGAAAAAGTCTACAACCTAGCCCTAGAGTTGTCCCGTGGGCTCAACAAATCCCCGTGCGAGATTGGATAGAACACACCCTATAACACGATCCCCGGTGGAACTGCATATGCCGGGGGATACAACCCCAATCTGGCAATAGGTGCCCCCTTGATGGCAGTGGATCCCCCGCCACCCGTGATAGACCAGTAGGCACAGTATGTTTATCCTACCCAGACCCAAATCACACCGGGTCTGGAAGTCTTCCCTTGGAATCAGCCACATCAGACATAGCAGACTCAAACACAACCGTCTGGAGTGCTATTCTTCCAATCATTCACAGCTAGGGGATTGCCGCCCTCGACTCTAGTGAATCCTGCTGCCTTCCCGAGAAGCCAACAACAACCACAGCCGTCACATTGTGATGCTAACACTCAGTTGACCGCTAAGGTCGAATCCCTCCGGCGAATGTTGTCCACCCTAACTATGGACATGGGCCAGCTGAAGGTAGGTTCCTACGCACCCCAGAACTCAAATTCCTAGAGAGGGAATATCTTCTCCGGCCAGCGAAACAATAATGTCAGAGGGAGAAACTTCAACAACGGGCCTAGGCCCAACTAAAAACCATGGAATAACCACAAAAATATTGGAGGCCCACCTCCAAACCAAAACACCCACCAGAGCGGTGTTGGACCATCCCATTTTACACCAGTCGCAGACTTCTAGCCCATGACTAACTGGTGTAGATTACACGATACAGGTTCACACAACAAGGTGAATTATGCCACTTTGGAGAAAGTTATCATGATCTCCCAACTGGAGAGGCAACAGTCGCATGATACTACCCCTCCATAACCCCCTGTCCAAGAGACAACCCATAGTGCCTTCACCTGTGACACCATCTTCTTCAGAACTTCCGGAGAAGATGAAGAAGAATCTGAACTGTAGGGATTCTTTGACAAATCCATCCCGCCTTTTAAGGCCAATGCCTTTACTAACCCATGGGCTCCCTACAATACCCGGAGCCAGGCAGGTAAAGGACCAGCTTACATGCCTACACCTCCCGTCAAAGACACTCCTCCCCAGAACAACATGACTGATCGACCCGTACCTCCAAAAGGTCCTAGCTCTAATCAAGCAAAAGATCTCACGGGGGGAAATTTCCAGTTCCATGGAGGAAGGTTCGATATTACAAAGGCGTTAGAACAGACCACCACCTCCATGACCTTGATGGAGGTTTTGCTAAATTTCCCCGAGCAGAAGAAGTCCTTTCTGAAGCTCTTAGGGAACCCAAAAGCAGTTAGCCGCCCACCCAAGACCGTCTTATTCGAAGATGCTAATGCGGCTGTCTTCTGGGGAAACAATGAGGATCCTCCCTTCTTGCTAGGCTTGAACATTTACGGCAAAAATATACACAACTGCTTAGTAGACTCCAGAGCTTTGAGTAACATCATGCCCTTGTCCATTTGTCAGAAGCTCGGACTCCACCCCACCCCTCTAACGATGCAGTAATCCAACTAGATAAGACTGCTGTAAAAATGGTGGGGGAATTGAAGAATGTTCAGATACACCTTATCCAGGACCCCAGGATAGCCAGCATCATTGACATCCAAGTGGTGGACATCCCAGAGACCTACGGGATGTTACTAAGTCAGAATTGGTCTAAGTCCTTGAATGGATACTTTTCGACCGACTTCACCCATTTATGGCTTCCATGGGAAGGAGAATCAAACCAGATCTAGGTCGAAAGTGAATCCCGGATGAAACAAGCCCTTACCAAAGTTGGGAGGGTCAATGAAGTCCTTTTCTCTGAGACTTCTCTGGGGGTGTACAAACCTTTTGAAATTTTAACATTTAATTTCATCCCTAGAGAGGATCCCGCCATGATATAGAGAGCACAAGACCTAGAATAAAAAATGAGAGTTGAAGTCAACTCTCAAGACTCCATAGCATCCCTAGCCACACTCTTGTTCGGCACTTGGTGCCGGGTACACTACCAGAAACATTCAGAACTGGAGTGTGGGCCATGTCTCTCAATCGCTAACTGGCACCTTGATACCCTCCGGAACAAACAACATACAACTAATTCCCTGGGACCCAGTGTCCCTGTGGGATGCGCTCTTTTGGCGCCATCCCCTGAAGAATCCCAAACCCAAACTCCAGAGGAAAATTCCACTTTCACGTCGGCAGTCCAGAAGACATCTCCTAAATCCCCCAGCAACAATCCAAAGAGAATTCCTCCGCCCCAGCCCCAGATTCCAAACAATGACTTATGGACCCTTAAGTTTGATGGGTCATGATCCAAACAGGGTTGTGGGGCCGGGGTAGAATTAATCAACCCGCGAGGGAAATCCTTCCTCGCATCCTACAGGCTGCAGTTTAACTATACAAACAATGTCATAGAGTACGAGGCTTTGGTCCTTGGACTCTTATTCGCATTAAGGAAAGGTATCACCTGCCTCCAGGCTTTAGGTGATTCAGAATTGATTGTTAAACAAGTCCGGAGTCAATACACATGTCACGAAAAAATACTGGCCGCTTACCGCAACCAGGCTTGGAGCCTTATCAAAGATTTCGATGCCTTTGACATTGACCTCATTCCATCCCAGATAATGTTACCCACTTTCAGGTTTTTGAGGACGATCAACATATCTTGGCCTTCATGGCCAACGTTGGTGTCTTTGAGGATCAGATAATGGAGGAACGAGACCATGACGATACTGGACAGGGTGATGAAGACGATGGGATCATGGACTTGCCCACTAACACCATCCCTAAGGGGATGGTTGCGCTAGAATGAATCTTTGACTCGGACCCTCGGGCCCGTAAGAAGGTGTCATCCTCCCCCGAGGGAGGAAAGTTTGAAAAGGTTAACATCGGCCAGCTCGGTGAAGAAAAGATCATCCACATTGGTACCTCCTGCTCCCCTGAGGAGAAGGAGAAGATCCTCGTAGTTCTCCGAGAATACATAGATGTAATTGCCTGGGGATATGAAGACTTAAAAATGTATGATACATCTATCATGACCCACACTATTCCCCTGAAACCAGACGCTAAGCCCTTTCGGTAAAAGAAAAGACCAGTCAACCCCTTGATAGAGCCTCTGATACGTCAAGAGGTAGAAAAATTTCTATCAGCCTGGATAACCTTCCCAATCCGGCACACTACGTGGGTTGCCAACCTGGTCCCTATAAGGAAGAAGAATGGCGAGATCCGCCTTTGCGTGGATTTCTAGAACTTGAACAAGGCATCTAAAAAAGATAATCACCCTCTCCCCTCGTTGGATGAGGTGTTGTAGATAGTAAACGGATCCCATATGATGTCTTTCCTGGATGGATATTCAGGGTACAACCAGGTCATGGTCAAGTATGAAGATAGAGAGAAAACAGTGTTTACCACTAAGTGGGGAACATTTGCTTACAGAAGAATGCCCTTCGGTCTGATCAATGCAGGGGCTACCTTTCAAAAAGCCATGGACATTACGTTCGAAGGCCTCGTAAATCGGTGCATAATCATCTACATGGATGATTTGACCATATTTTCCCGGGACAGGCATGATCATCCTGCCCACCTCGCTCAGATCTGTGAGAGGTGTCGCCGGTATGGAATATCCCTCAACCCTAAGAAGTGCATATTTGGGGTCACCGAGGGGAAGTTGCTCGGGCATATTGTCTCTGAGAAGGGTATATCCATCAACCCTGATAGAGTTGAGGCATTGCTGAATATATAGATGCCTGGCAGCAAGAAAGAAATGCGATCCTTTTTTAGAAAAATCAACTTCTTACGACGATTCATCATGGGATTCGCAGAAATAGTTAAACCACTCAATGAAATGATGAAGAAAGATACCAAAATTGAGTGGAGTCCTAAAACAAAGAGGGCATTCACCCAGATCAAACAAACCATAACGGAGGCACCGGTCCTGGCTAGTCCAGTTTATTCCCTTCCATTTTACATTTATTCATTTGCTTCACCGCATTCTGCTGCGGCAGTGTTGACCCAAAAATTTGAAGGGGAGGAATGACCAATAGCTTTCATGAGTTCCCCCTTCAAGAACGCCGAAGTCTGGTATTCGCCACTAGAGAAATAGGCCTTTTCTCTAGTTCACGCCGTGAAGAAATTCTGGCATTATATTCTCCGAAGCAAAGTGCATGCTATTATCCTGGACCAGGCTGTCAAATCTCTGCTAATGTAGAGTGAATTGGGCGAGAGACGGGGGAAATGGATGGCCATCCTCCAGGAATATGACTTAGAAATGTAGCCCATGAAAATATTCTGAGGCCAAGGACTAAGTCGGGCGATGGCTGAGGAGGCTCCCCGCATAGAATGCCAGACTTACACAGTGGAGTCCATCACCCAAGACCCATGGTATACTGATTTGGTGTACTTTTTACTAAATAACAAGTGTCCAGAGGGGTTGCCTCCCCACAAACACCATGCCCTATGAATGAAAAGTGCACACTTCATGATCAAAAACTCCACTCTTTACCGCAGAAATTATGAGGGGGTGTACCTCCGGTGCATCGACAGAGACCAAGCTGTAAGAATAATCGATGAATTCCATGGACAGTTTGGAACAGAGCATGGTTCAGCCGACGCCACTACCCATCAGATCCTTCGGGTTGGATACTATTGGCCCTATGTCTTCAAAGACATTTACGCTCATGTCAAGAAATGCCATACTTTCCAAACTACAGCACATCGAGAGCATAACCCCGCTATGCCTCTACAACCAGTCTACGAGGCTAGACCCTTTGCCCAATGGGCATTTGACTTCATTAGGGAGATCAACCCCAACTCGTCTACCAACCACCAATACATCCTTACTGCTACTGATTACTGCACTCGGTGGTCTGAAGCCATACCTTGTAAGAACAACACGGTGGACGTAATTATCAAATTCTTAGAAGAAAATATCGTCACGTGGTTTGGAATGCCCTTTGCTTTAGTATGTGACAATGGTCTAGCATTTTCTTCAGCATGATTACTCGAATGGACCTACAATCGGAAGTTCACACTAAACTTCTCCAGCAACTATTATCCCCAGGGAAATGGTGTTGCTGAATCAACAAACAAGAATCTGCTCAAAGTGATCAAACACCTATTAGAACAAAATCCCTAAGATTGGCATCAAAAGCTGAAATTTGCCCTCTGGGCGGATTGTATTCGTATTAAGGCCACTCTGGGAACATCACCATTCCACCTGGTTTATGGCCAGAACCCTGTATTCCCAGTCTATTTACAGATCCCATTATTACAGTTCATGCAGGAATTCAACAACAGGGACAACATTGTGGAGGTTCGGCTTTTGAATCTGGTGCGAATGGAAGAACAATGAGATGCAGCCCTTGAACATTTCACGTGTCACCAAGCAGTGGTAAAGAGATGGTTTGACAGAAGAGCCCAATATAAAGCTTTTCAGATCTCGGATTTGGTCCTATTGTGGGACAAGGCCCAGGAGAAGAAAGGAAAGCATACCAAGTTCTAGCGGCTCTGGCTCGGACCATACTTGATCTCAAAAATCTGCGGGGCAAATACTTACCGCCTCAATACTTTGACTGGGGAACCTATTGCATTGCTTGTTAATGGACAGTTTCTCAAACACTATTTCAAATAAGGTAAGTTGGCCTAAGTTGTATTATATGTAAATATTTTCGCTTGTAAATAGTTCCCTCTGGGTGCCTCGTGCGAGGTACCTTGCCCTGTAGATATTTTTTTTGATTGTCCCCCGGGGCAGTCCCCTTTTGTTGTTTTTGTTTTCGCTTTTGGTTTTCTTGTGGTCCTGGTGTTTTGTTCTGTCTTGTAGGAATTGGAATGCTTCGCATAACTCTGGCCTTTGGGGCAATGTCTACGGCATGGTGAACTTTAGAATCTATCTTTAGCATGGTGGAATCGACCCGGTCTTCGGAGCTTATTTCACGGGTTATGGCACATTCTAAGGAATCTTCATTGGGTGTTCTCTCCGAAAATCTGGCAATCAGTGAACAAAATAATAATGCAAGGAACAAGTAATAGGACACACCGAGGGTAGATCGGTTGTACTCTTTGATTGACCCAGGTATGAAAATCTAAAGAAATTCTTCCCGGGTCTGGAGTTTTTGTCCCCTCTTCGAACAACCTAAATATAGGTGGATAGGTGAAAGAAGTAACACCATTACAATTAGCTAAGCTTAAGCTTAATGGTGAAAGAAGTACCACCTTTCCCCCCCAGAAATAAGAAAAATAACAAGGGGCAAAGGCGGGATAAAACTCCGGTCTCCGGGGGAAACGAGCGAATTGATGACTGGTTTGATGTAATTAGTACCTCTTCTCTATTCCTCCCAAAGGTCATCGGCTTGATATCCCTCCAAAGCACACATGACACCAATGGAAAAATACTACAGACTGGCTCCTGCGTGGTTGGGTTCTCTCGGATATGTTGCCCTTTGCCTGTCAGACGCTTCGGGAAGCGGCTTGTTCTGGTTTTGTTAACCAGAGATTCTTTAGTTCTCAAATGCGATAAGGAATTTGTCCTAGATAGTCACCATTTGTTATGCCCTGCATCCCCGTCCCTACATTTTGTGTGCAAAATGTTGGGTCCCCCTTTTTTTGCTTTTTTCTACTTTTGCTTTGTTGGGTCTTTCTTTCCTTTTGTTTTCTTTCTCTGGGGTTTTCTTCCCCGGTGTGTCATTTTGCTGTTAGTTTTTCTCCTCTGGGACTCCGGTCCCGGAGGTGGTCTTTTGTCAAGAACCGGATTCCGGACTCTAGGATTTTTTTCCATGATGTTCTTATGGACATCATCACGAGGAGTCCCCGGACCCGGAGTTTGGAGGTTTGCCTGTCTGGAGATCACCGGAAGGAGGAGGATTGCCTTTTACCGCGGGTATAAATAGAAATTATCTATCATTTTCATGTTTACCATGATTAAAACCTTTGAGCACTTAGAGCGAATTAAAGAGCAATTTCAGAGTGATTAACAAAGCATTTGCAGGAAGTTTATGGTAATCAGAGCTTACCAATTTTCAGTCACTCTCAGGCAAGCGCAGGTGCTCCGTGGTGGTGATTCTGACCTATTGACAACTCGAGCTGTTGCAGAGCTCACATGGTAAATCCTTCCTTTCCTCCGCCTTCTGTGTTCTCAGGTTGGTGTTCCTGTTTTCCTCCCTTGCTTTCTTTGGTTTTCATTTTGTTTTCATTTGCTTGGTTTCATTTTGTCTTTCTGTCTTGTTCAGTCCTTTGTTTCTGGTTTTTGCCACCCGTTGGTGGGTCGGCTCTGCCATAGGGTTGTCCGCCCTCTGCACAGAAGTCATTTTTCTGTAAATGATGTAAAATCTGTAAATAGTGTACATATTGTATATACCCGTTTCAGCCTTGTCTGGTTTTTCCTGCAGGTGTCATCCTCGCATTGTATATTCATATATATATGTATTATAATTGTATTAAACCCCTATACATATCCTTCTTTTCTCTATATATATCCCTCGGCTTCATGTATATCCTTCCAGATAACTCGACATGCTGGTTGAGTCACCTTTGCTTCTAGTTTTCTCCTTCGAACTTGTTTTCAAGGCAGAAAACCACCGGTTTGAAACTCGGCTCTCGGCCGGTTTCAAACAGGTGATTTTCTCTCTCCTCCATCAAGGCTGTCAGAACCTCATTTATGTCCCATGCAAGGAATCAATTCCAGCCAAGTGGCTTTCCCTTTTTGCGCGTTCAGACAGTTGGCTCCGCCGTCATCGCCATCACATCTATTTAATGCTAACACACGTGGCGCCCATGTGGGTTTGACAACTTGCCATTTCATATATCCTTGTTAAGTCATTTCTCCAGACTTCGGGCCTTTTTACCACCACATTCGGTGTCCTTACCAAGAGTGATAAAATCCACGGACCCAGATGTGGGAAAGATTCTTAAAGTCTACGGTATGTTTTGCTTTTCGGGTATCTTTGCATAAAAATAACTTTTTAGGAAAGGCAAACATCACAGTGGTAAGATTTCCCGGACCTCAGAATAATTATTTTGATAAACATGTTCTGACAATCACTTTGTCTCGCAGGTTCCCGGAATTATCTTCCAAATATGTCTGAAGCGTCCGCATCATCTCCTCCCGGAAGTCTGAAACTACCAACCACAACAGAGACCAGGGCAGCAGTGAAGTCAAAAATGGAGAAGGCCCTGGCAAAGCTGCCCCTCACCATGAAGTTTGTACAAGATAATGAGATTGTGGGCTCAAAGATTGAGTCCAAGGTAAAACTGATGACCGACGCCAGTGTCGGGACTTGGGCAGAAATGCAGGCCCTGGTAAAAATAATGCACATCCAGCGATAGGCTGGAGACAAACTCACAATCAACATCGAGGGTTCCAGAATCCTCTAGGAAGCTTGCTTCCCATGCTCTGTGCAGTCTCCAGAGCTTGTTCTAACCTTGGCTGCCAACTATAACTCTTCTGTCCGGGCTGTTATGCTCACAGCTGTAGAACCCACGGGATACCCCACTCAACTGGTGTCCCTCAACCCAGTCACTTTCCAAGTGGGCCTGGGTATCCCACAATTTGAAAGGGCCACGATAGTCACAAGGACTGACGCCTTGAAGCAATTTACACAATTGGAGGATGCTGCCCGGGTGTATATGAATACCCACTGGCTCAAATCCCCAAAGAGGGACCCGAAGAGAATGAAGATAGATATCCCCCGCTCTGAATTCAAGGAGAGCATCCAAATGGGGATGATAGCATTGGCCTGGGAATTTGGGCAACCCTCTGCCTAGGAGTTTGCCAAATGGATGTACTATTTCCTCCTCGGCATCTCCACTAAGGGAGAATTTTTCGACTAGGCGACAATAATCTCCAATCATGTCGACTCCCAATTCCTGCAGTTGAACCAGAAGAAGAAGTTCTACATGTCTTCTTATGTTTTCTGGGCTCTGGCCCAGCAAAGGCCCCATTCCAACGGCTTGCTCACTGACGGAGTACTTGGGATTGGCCCGGTACAAAAGGTACCATGAGACTATTTCCCACAAATTCAATGGGAGGCCAGCTTCCCTAGTTTCTTCCGGGTGAACGATGCGTTCGTTTATTACCACTTGCTCACACCCACCCGGGATGCTGGATACCGCCTATCTACTGAGGTGATGAAATTAGTTAGTAGTTATGGGCACTACTATATCCAATTCTAGCAGCATACATACATTAGGGTCGTTGGCTTCTCTGGGAAACCCTACTTGTTGCCCAAGCATTGTGGGGACAAGATCGTGCTGCTGGAATATTGCAGACAAATGCTGGAGTTGCACACCTTCTTTGCCCTCAAGAAGGTCCCCAACGTCTCGTTCCCAATCACCTGTGGGAACTACACCTGCGGTCTGGCCGCCGCGAGGGAGGCCGACAATGAGTTGAAAAGTTATAACTTGCAGAAATTCTATCTGGCACAGAGGAACTTTGATCCGCATGGCCGAATTGCAATGGCAATGCCCCGGGCTTCGGAGCCCCATCAAATGCACATGGAAGACTTCTGGGCAGATTTCCATGATGATGTAGATGTTCAGAGCAGGCACTACGATAGAATGACGGCCGGATTAATGCAGGAACTGAAGCTCCAAAGATTCCCTCCGGGCTTCTCTGACACCGCCCCCACCATAGATCCCCAGTACAAAGAAAAGGGGATTGATAAAATGGCATTATCGGCAATGGATTGGGCCACCCACAAGGGGCCCACAATTGAGGACTTCACTCAGGAAGTGGTCGAGTGAAGTCATGCCTACTTTAAAAGGGTGTGCCCCAGGAGTATGCGCCAAACTCCCCGACTGGCACCTAAGGTGACTCCACCACCGGTACCAAGATTGACCCTGGGGGCCGGGACTTCTTCTCAAGGCGCAGACAAAGGAAAGGGAATAGCTACAACCCCCTCGGTGCAAGAAGTCCTGATACAAGAGCAGATTAAGCAATCTATGACAGCCTCCCAGCAAATGAGGGAGCAGTTAATAACGAGGCTTGCCACTCCCCCGCTCATGGCTGGACCAATTCGTCCTCCATCCTCCCTGTCGCTGGCAGCCTTAATGGTCAAGGCAACGGGGGTGGATCCCATGGAGGCAGCAGCTATAGCCGATGCGGGGCCACCTTTGATCACCAGGAGGAAGAGGAAACACGTCAAACAGGTCAAGGCAGAACCAGCGCCAAGGACATCCCTCCCCCAAGAAGTAGAGATCCTCTCCTCCAGTTCCTCGGAACCAGAGAAAGAGGTAGAGCCTGCAGAAGTCCCAGCCAGTCCCCCTCTGCAAGAGGAATTTGATGATGTATTTACAACTGATGATTTTGGCAACTTGCAAGGGGGTGATACACAAACAGGGACAGAAGTCCCAGAGAAAGAAGCTGGGGCTGCAGACCAAGAGGACCCGAAACAGGAACCTGCGCAAGAGGAAGAGCAGGAGATAGAAGAAAAGGAGCTGGGACTAGAAATTATCTCTGGGGCTCAAGGGACGCAAGGTCCGGGAGTGGACCAACTAAAGACAGGTGAACAAATGGCATCCGCTGGTGGAACCGGACCTCCGGGAATAACCGTAAACCCAGCCGCCACGTTCCCAAGGCCACTCCCGGGGGCAACCTTTGGATAGGTTATCACAGTGGCCCAAAATTTAAATCTTGGCCCGATACCTCCCCTACTACCGATAGAAGAAGAAATTCTGACAGAAGAAGAAGAAGAAGAGAAGCAGCTTGAAGAGGAAATCCCCGAAGAAGCCTACCAAGGTCCAGACCCAGCAATAGACATACAAGACAAGGCTGAGGAGATGGAGGTTGAAAATAATGTTGCTGCAGGAGAGGTTCTGGCAGGGAGGACAGATGAGCTCCGCGACACTGAGGAGCAACAGCCACCAGGTACTGAGAAAGAATCAGGAGAACAAGTTCTGGCAGGAAGGCCACCTCTCCCACCCCAGTGGCTGATAGAAAGAAAAAAGAGAAAGGCTCAATCCACTCTAGTGATTCCTCTCTCCCTAGCTGAGATGATGGCCCAAGTACAGGCCCCACCAAAAGCAAAGAAAGCCTAGACAGTTCATACTCTACGAACTGGGCCGGGCGGAGAGACAGTTGTCGTTGTGGCAACACCTCCCCTGGGAGCTGATGAAGCATCTGCAGACCCCGCAGATTATGATGTTGCAGAGGTATCCTTGGGAAAGAGAGGAAAGCAAGGCGAGGTGGACTTGCTTAAGGAGGCAGCAAGGGCAGTTGAAGCCCGATACGAAAAGGAGGCCCAGAGGCTCAAGGCCGAGAAAGAGAAGAATGCAAACCTTATGGGGTTGCTTACTGAGCTAGCCAGACCCATAAATGCCGCCCCTCCGGAGACCTCCACATCAGAAGAATTACCGTAGAGCGACATAGACTCCCTGTGAGTTATGAAAAAGAAGGCCCAAGCAGTGGATGAATGGGTCGCCCTGTAGATAGGAAACACCTGGCATTTTCAGCGTCCACTCTCCCAGACTTGTACACAGCCCTACAAGTTATCCATCAGGCAGAAGCACTCATTGAGCAGTGGGAGAGTGATGCCAAAAATTACCAGGCATGGAAGGTAGAGCTCGAAGAGCTCCTCACCTTGGGAGAGGACATGATTTTTGAATCTAGAATTCTAGGTGAGGAATCATTTGATTTTGTAAGGATTCAGCACGCCAGACTTGACCTCACATTCGAGGTAACCAAGCAACTGGTAGAGTCCTTGCAAGAGAAGGTACACAACGTAAAATATCCTTCTAATTTATTCAATTCTTATGTAACAAAGATTTTTGGGGCCGATCTCCTTAGTACAGATATGTATACCCCCGAAGATTCAGTTTTGGGGAGTTTTGATGAGATAATGCAATCCTGATATCAATCCCCGGAGGGGATAGACGGAGCCCAAATGGTAAAATTAACTGAAATGATACTTAAGGGCCATGATGTGGCAAGGATGGCAGATGAATTTAAAGAAAATATTCCAGAGTTGGGGGAACAAGTTGAAGTAGCCAGGCACAGAAGGGCCAGCCTGAAGAGTGTAGATGAAGACGGCATTTCCTGCCTCCTTCAGGCCTTCAGTGATAATAAGCAGCCTTGAGCTTTCTCCAGAAGTTGGGGAAAAACTCACATTGAGTATTCTTTATTCTTTTTGGGACATAAGTTCTCAGATCCCGGAGTCCCGGATCCAAAATTTTGTATTCTTTAAAGTGATCCGTGTCCCGGTCCCCAAGGCCGACTGGTCACTTTTAGAGGTGGTTAATAAGACTGTCAGAAGGTAGTTGGGCACATCAAGAGGCATCGGCTCGGTAGTTGGTCCTCTGATAGGGTGGTCTTCTCGAGGCGCCACTCAGTATTATATCTGGCACACTGGAGACAGGGCACCACATTTCCCATTTATGAGGCATGTAGCCTCGGTCCTTGAGGGACCTACTTTCTTCTTTCTCTTCTCTGGCTCTCTTCTCGAGACCGATTCTTTCGATGTATATTCTTATCTTATTCTTCTGACATGACAGACCTATTCCGTCTCTAGGTCTTTTGTAGGGTGGCGCAGGTAGTACCGGCCCCCCGATATTATACTTTATTGAAATGTGTAAATAGGGTTAGGGTTAGGGTTAGCAAAGAGTTGTATAAATAGGCAAATCGACCCATTTCCAAGGGTCGGCAAAATTGATGATTTTGTTGTCCATAGCAATAGCAAAGTAATCTAGTTTTAGTTTCAGAGCTCAATGCTCCATTATTATGTTCTCAGTAGTTAGATGCTCCCCTGGAGCCACCGTTGTATCATGCACCAGTGCTTGCTGGACTACATATTAATGAAGAAGGAAGAATTCTGTGCAATGATATTGTTGGCATTCTTGCTTCTGAGTTAATGGTATTTCATGTGTTAATGTTCTTTGTCTTTTACTCTGGTATGTTAAAGTAGATTAATGACCTCTTTATTCTCGCTACTGATAAAATTCTAACTGATGGTTATGTGTTCCTTTGGTATATAGTGTAGTTTACCAGAGTATTATTGATATTCCAGACATTTTAACATGACTGTAGTTAGATGAGATGCTTCTAACCCTGCAGAATCTTTTTCATTTTATTTGCTAAGTGTAGAGTGCCAGGGAAAACCCTTACTTTGATTGAATCTCCGGAGATGATGAGTTGAAGAAACCAGCTATCCCCCTTGAAACAGTCACCTCTCCCAACTGAGCCCCGCACCGTCGTGACCCGACACCCAGGTGCTTGAAGGCTCGGAGGATTTATTTTCCCCGGATAGCCTTTACAGGTGGAGTTGGCCGATTTCCCCGAAACCCGGTGACAACTTATGACTGTTGGCGGACCCGGTCAGCAAAACTCTGTCAACACAAACCTTCAATATGAATTTATCTAATTGGTCAATCCATACCTGACCGTAGAGTACATAAAATACTTAGAAAATGGTAGTTTTTCATTAAATTTATGCCTCAGAATGTGTTCTATCTCAATCTCTCGATTGGACAAGCTTCATAAATCTTAAATACTTCCCCATAACTGATCCAACCAATTCAAATATTATTTTAACCATTGGGATCAAATTTGCAACATTTCGAGCAACTTTTGAAATGTTACATTGACAATATTTTGCAACATTGACAATATTTTATCAATTACTAACAACATTGACATTAATGCATCCCAATGGGTTGGAAATAACTCAATACCCCTAGGGATGATGGAACACATACAGATGAGGCCTAAGATACCCCTCTTTAATAAAAAAGACAAAAATATAGAAAAAACCTAAAGAAACATTCTAGTGAACTAAGGAATCCTTGGTTTATAGATGTACCAAAAGGTCCTTGTCCAAACAAGATGGACCAAACAAAAAAATACATAGTAGGATGGCTCCAAGACAAATAATTTTACAATTTGTAAAAAAAACAAGAAAATATAAATAGAAGGCTTAGGTTCCCTGCAGCATGCTACCCATGACAGAAAAACTCAAGTCCCTTTGAGTTGGATTGCAGAAAAGATAGAACTAGCCTTCTAAATAGCCTCTTTGGTCATCCAAGTGGAATCCTCTAGTGTTTTACCTTTCCATTGCACCAGGTATTCATAATATTTCTTCCTCTTAGTTTTTTTAGACACCCTTGTCTCCAAAATAGAGTCAATCTCCAAAGGATTAGACTTAGGAAGATCTTTCAATAACTCTTCTTGCTGAGAGCTTGAATCACCTTTAACAGACACATGATTTGCAACACCTTTGAAAGCATAGAGGTTAGCAACATTAAAAATAGGATATAAATGTATATGAGAAGGCAAATCAATGGGATAAGCATTTTATCCACATTTCTTAAGGATCTTGAATGGGCCAATTTTCTTCACCATAAATTTAGTGTATCTTTCCTTAGGAATCCTTTACTTGCTCAAGTGGATCATGACTAAGTCACGAACCTGGAAATGTAACTCCCTTCTATTCTTATCAAAATGTTCTTTGTATTTGATAGAGGTCTGCTTCAATCTTGATTGAAATATCTCATGAATATCTTTCATCATTGTCACAAAATCTTCTGCAAGAGCACTAGGCTTTTCCATATCACTAACATCCCTCAATTCCAAGATACCTCTTGGGTGCACACCATAAAATTTTTGAAAAGGTGTTCTCCCTATACTTCTGTTAACAGAGTCATTGTAGGAGATTTTAGCTTGTGCAATAATGGAGTCCCAACTTGAACCATGGTCTTGGGTAAGACATATCAACAAGTTTCCAAGTGATTTATTAATCACTTCAATTTGTCCATCAGATTGAGGGTGA
The DNA here is from genome assembly GCA_018584345.1 of Thuja plicata. Taxonomy (NCBI): domain Eukaryota; kingdom Viridiplantae; phylum Streptophyta; class Pinopsida; order Cupressales; family Cupressaceae; genus Thuja; species Thuja plicata. The sequence goes on from MU224968.1 coordinate 5,148,210, forward strand.
TATGTTGATGACAAGCAAAAGCTTGTACCCAACTTCTTCCATAGGGTCCTCAAAAAGTGACAAGGAACTTAGGGTCTCTATCTCAGATTATAGACATTGGTAGACCATGTAATCTGACTACTTCCTTGAAAAACAACCATACAATATGAGAGGCATCATGTGTAGTCCCACATGGGATGAAGTTAGCCATTTTCCAAAATATGTCTACCACAACAAAAACACTTTCATGAATAGCCTTTGTCTTAGGAATTCCAAGGACAAACTCCATGCTAATGGAATCCCAAGGTTTTGATGGGATAGGAAGTGAAGTATAGATCCCTAAAATATAAGTATGGTCTTTGGATCTCTGACAAACCAAACATGTTTCAACAAACTTTCTGACATCAGTCTGCAACCGTGGCCAAAAGTAGAATCTCCTAACCAACTCCAATGTCTTATCCACCCCAAAATGCCCTACAAGACTACCACAATGTTTCTCCTTCACAATATTTTCCCTCATAGAACTCTTAGGGACACAAAGCAACCCCCCTTTGAACAATAAACCATCTTGGACCAAAAATTCTGAAAATTTAGTATGATACCTTTCAGACATGTCCACACAAACCTTATAGATCTCCTTGAAGTCATAATCATCTGCATACATAGTCTTCATAGTTGAGATCCCTGGACTTTCCAATTGCATAGCTTGGACTGTTAGACTCCTCCTACTTAAGGCATCAACAACCTTATTAGTAATACACTTTTTATGTTTAATAGAAAAAGTGTAGGATTGCAAAAATTCCATCAACTTAGCATGTCTATGATGAATTTTTTCTTTTCTATTAAAGAAGCTTAATTCAGTGACAACAATAAATTCTTGAGACAATAAGTAGTGGCACCATTTTCTTAAAGACTAAACCATAGCATACATTTCAAGGTCATATGTGGAGTACTTTTGTTTGGCTTCATTCATTTTTTCACTGAAGAAAGCAATTGGTCTTCCATCTTGGCTAAGGACACCCCCTATGGCGTTTTTATTTGCATCACATTCTACCACAAAAACTTCATGAAAATCAGGTAAGACAAGAACTGGTTTTTCTCCAATTTTCTTCTTTAACACCTCAAAGGAATCATTTTCTTCACTAGTCCACACAAGCACACATTTCCTACCACCTTTTATTGTATTTATTATAGGAGCACAAATACCACTGAAATTTCTGATAAATTTCCTATAAATGTTGCATAAACCATGAAAACTTTTTACCTCAGATGCTGAAGTAGGGTGTGGCCAATTTAGGATAGCTTCCACCTTTGGTGGATCCATTTTCAAACTACCCTTGGATATCACAAATCCCAAAAACACTAGTTCTTCCTGCAAGAATGAACACTTATCAATTTTTATCTTCAAACTTTCTTCATGGAGTTTCTTAAGGACCAAATCAAGATGATGGAGATGCTCATCCTTGCTGCTACTAAAAATTAGTATGTCATCCAAGTAGACTACAACAAATTTGTGAGTAAAATGATTCAAGATCTCATTCATCAAGCACATAAAGGTTCTTGGGGCATTGGATAAGCCAAAAGGAATGAATACCCATTCAAATAAGCCCTCATTAGTTTTAAATGCAGACTTCCATTCAACTCCCTCTCTAATCCTTATCTAGTGATAACCACTTTTTAAATCAATTTTGGGATAACACTTAGCCCCTCCTAAACAATCCATAAGGTCCTCAATTCTTGGCATTGGGAACCTATACCTAATAGTGATCTTGTTGATGGCCCCAGAGTTAGTGCACAATCTCCAAGGGCCCTCCTTTTTGGGTGCAAGTACTACAGGTAAAGAACATGGACTTATACTCTTTCTTATAAACCCATTCTCCAATAGACCTTGTATTTATCTAGCCACTTCTGTATTTTGTTCTGGTGTAAGTTTATAATCATCCTTATCAGGTAAAGTAGGCCATGGTATTAATTCAATACAATGACTGATTTCCCTCTTAGGTGGAAAAGATTCATTACTACTATCTGCTACAATACCCTTGTATTTATCCAACAAATTGTCAACCTCATTAAGACCAACACTCCTTAGGCTCTCTTGACATGGCTTCTCTCTTTTTGGAATACTCTTCTTAGGATTGACTATAACAACAAAGCATGGTACCTTATCCTCCTTAAGGACTTTTAGGAATTGTTTCTCTCCTACCATCATGACACTACTAGTCATAAATTTATCTTTAGAATCTTCTAACAAAGGTGTCATTGTGTAACTTTATCCTCCCTTGGTCAAAGTGAATTCATTAGATTTACCATCATTTTGGGCATTGGTATCATATTTCCAAGTTCTCCCTAAAAGGAGATGGCAAGCATCCATGGCTACTATATCACACATTACTTTATCCTTATAATTTTCTATTTGAAAATCAATCCAATATTCCTCATTGGTGTAGATCTCTCCCCTAATTAGGAAAATATGAAGTGGTGTGCCTTAGGTGTCTTCCTTACACCTAGACTATCTTTCAAGAGTGCTCTACACCTTTGAAAGGATCCTGCAATCAATCACAAACTCACTATATTCCTATAGGATTCTATGTCTCATTTGTAGAAATGTCTTCTAATAGAATTTGTATTACAATAGGAACCTATTTATTGAAAAGGGGATGGAAAGGTTCCACACTTATCAAATGTCTCTAATAGAAGTGACTTTCAAACGCTTGGAATTTCTAAGGATTCGAACAATTCTGGCTTTTAGGCCGTCTTGGCTTGTAGCCCTAAGGATGAAGTTTTTGGGATTTAGTTTGAAAAATTCTCAAAGGATCTACCAAAATAAGACCAGATCCGGACACCCCTTATGGATATATATCAATCCAGGAAAGAAGAGACTCCCAACTTGAAAGGATAACACCCAACGAACACTATTGCACGAGGCCTAATTAGACCTAAAGGGCATCTTTCCTTAAGGAAGCCTTCATAAGTCAAACTCCAGAGATAAGTGACTAATTGGAATGTTAAAAGGGACCCTTAAGAGACTACAATCCACCATCATATTGCATTTTTCCACCCCCAAAGTGCTACTTTCACTTCATTCTTCTTTGGACTACATGAACCACATAGAGATGCTTGGGCTAGTGCTTGCAAGTAAACTTAGAAAACTTATTCCTCCTCTCCCAGGATTCTATAATCATATAGTACATTGAACCTACTTTAATTTCCTAGAGGAGAAAGGAATTCCCACTGTGGGAAAGCAAGTTAGGGCATGATCTCTGAAAACTACTTATTCAAGAGGGTTTCCTGTGCACCCGAGGAAGAATTGCTTATAACTTTTGATGTTGATATTCAAATTGACTCAAACCAATTGCATTGTACTCCTAGTTCATGTAAAAATTCAATTCATTTGATCTCCTTCCTCTACAAAAAAGTACCAATTTGTACATGCACCATTTACACTCCAAAATATAGGAAAAAACAAGGGAATTTTATTGAATTGCAAACATTTGTCTATCAACTGTCTTCCACCCGCTTGAAAGGACTTATTGAAGACATTTCCCAATGAATCCAACTAATTTTTGAAGGTTGTGACTGTTGGGATGCATTTACAACTAATTTTGCAACTTTTAATAAAAAAGTTGCTTGACAACATTTCTTGCATTGTGCAACTTTTTGCCTTTCTTGCAAAATTGCACTTTTTCCTGTATAGAACCAAAGTCTAAGATCCCAAGGATCATTATGAACATAAGAAATAATCAAATAGCCTAATAAAACACCTAGACTACCCTAAACATAAAACTATGCCATTTGACCATAGTCAAAGCCAAAAGTTTATAAAGACACCAAGGGTGACTAAGTCTTACAACTACGCTTATTAATAATTTCTAAAATGATCTCTATGACCCTTAGGCATGAAGGCCCTTGGGTGAATCTTCAGAAGACCTTTGAAGGATATTTCTTTGAAGGGTGGAGGGAGGTGCTCCTACACCATACTCCCTTGATTTGAAAACTCAAGTTCCACTTGAGAGCAATTGTTGAAGGGATGTCCCATGTTTGTTAATACACTCTTCATTAATCCATGTGGCATCAAGGTTAGGTAGCCCCTTCCATTTAACCAAGTAGTCTATATAGGTCTTCTTTCTTGTTTGCATGACAACCTTTGAGTCAAGAAAATTTTCCAACTTTAAGGGTTGGCTTGGTTGCAAGTCCTTAAGCCATTCAGCCCGTGTATCTTCAGTATTCTACAAAGATTTGTTAGATCCCGCATCACCTTTAAAATGAGTAAGATCACAAATGTTAAAGATACGATAAATAGAAATATTTGGTGGTAAAGAAATTTCATAAGCATTGTCTCCAAATTTGTGGACTATTTGATAGGGACCAATCCTTCTCATCTATAATTTGGTGTGTCCCCTAGGTAGCCTTTATTTGTTTAGATATTCCCACACTTGATCTCCTTATTTGAAAGTAACATGTCTCTTCTTTTTGTCTGATTGTTCCTTATACTTTGCAGTATTTTGATTTAATGTTTCTCTAACTTGATCATGAATATGTTTTATCCATGCTAGAAATTCATCACCTTGTGCACTGACCTTGAAGTTATTTGGTAAATCTCTAAACTCCATTAATCCTCTAGGGTGAATTCCATAGTTCACTTGGAATGGTGTGTTCCCTATTGACCCATTGACTAGATCATTAACAACAAATTCTGCTTGAGGAATAATGGTATCCCAAGTCTGTTCATATTGTTTAGTAAGATGTATTAAGAGGCTTCCTAATGATCTATTTACTACTTTAGTTTTCCCATTTGTTTGTGGATGGTATGCAAAACTGACAGACAAATTTGTGCCCAACTTATTCCAAAGGGTTCTACAAAAATTGATGACATGTAACTGCTTGAATGTTTGAAGATGTTAAGTTGATGATCATGCAAGGCATTAAATCAGTTAATGTATTGTATTGTCATTGATGTCAAATTGATATAATATGCATGGTCATGGAAATACTACCAAAGACTTCAAAGAACCGATGAATTAAGACTATGCTATCAGTAATGCACACAAGTCAAGTATTCACTAAGTGACTACATACACTGACGACCAGAGTACAAGAACAGAGTCACAGTGTTACTCGACGAGATAATGAACAACATTACCGATGAGCAGAGTTACAATGTTTCCTAATGAGAAAAAAATAGAGTAACCTGATAGAAATAATTTTAGTGTTACTCGACGAAGAAGACAAGGATGAAGATCCTGATGATAACTGAAGTGTTGACTGACAGAATAGAGAGTTCAGAAAATGACAAAATGCTTAGCTGTCAAGAAGCTAAAGATAGAATTAACAGATACTTATCATTGTTTTAATCATGTAGATAAATCCAGAGATAAGTAAGTGATTTAAAGCTAATTTGTCCAGTTGGCAAGAAGATCTCTATGAGATAAATCAGGAGTTTTCTTTAAATCTATTGGAGAGAATTGTGGAACACACCAAGAATCAAGAAAGCCAAGAAAATGGGAAATAATGTCTATATAGAGACAAACCCAATTCATTATGAAAAGTGGGGTGAACAAGAGAATAGAGGAAAGATGCTAAAGAAAATTTGAAGGAGAAGAAAGTCTTCATTCAGTCCTTATCAACAAGCTGAGGAAAGAGCTATATTCTGTAGGCACCGACAAACAGTGAGACAAGAATCATAGAGAAAAATAGTGTGGAGAAAAGGTATAAGTGATTATATTGATCAGAGAGGTAATGGACTTACAATAGATCTGAAAATCTGCAATTAAGTTATATGTATAAACAGATCATTAGTGTTTTAGTTTAACCATTGAAGCATAAAGCCTCTTAATTGAGAAGGACTTAAAAGTCTTTTACAATTGAGATACATCCCAAGGAGTATCAAAAAGTTTGATCACAAAAGTAGCATTGGATATTCCCGATACCAATTGATATGCCAAGAGAGTTTGATCAAGGATGGTAGAATTATATGCCAAATACTAGTTGACAAACTATTTCTAAATCCTCTAACAAGGTCACACCTAACAATGTGTTTGTAACCTTTAACAGGGTTGGCTCCTAATAGAGCTCACTTCAGAAGAGTAAAAATTTTGGGTACCGGTCCCAATGGTTTTTCCCTTAACAGGGTTTCCACGTTAAAATTTGTGTGTTGTGTTTATAATTTATTACTTTACTATTTTACATTTAACATATGCATTTCTGGATTGATTGGTATACTCTGCATATTTATTGTGTTTCAGTAAATAGTTAATTGCTTATCGGTAATCATACAGAAGAGAGATTAGCAAAGCAATCTAACAAGTAGAAAATTGATTAAAGTATTTCAAGGCATACATCTTGTATGACATAAGATAACTTGAGACATAATTGGTGGTTATAAGTTTTAAGGGTTGATTTAAGGATTAATTTTTGAGGCCACTGATTAACCACCCCCCCTCTCAGTTATTGCTAACAATTGGTATCAGAGCTTGTGTTCTTAGAAGGAAGGTTTAAAGACCTAAGCTAAAGATCACAAGATGAACAAACGAGATGTGCCCAAGTTGAGAAAAGATAATTTTGCTTCATGGAAGAGTAGAATAAGAATCCACTTATCAGGTATTGGTAATGATGTTACTCAATACTTAGATACTAAATATGTGTTTCCCACAACAGCATTAATATTTAAACAAATGAGAGAGAAGCATGAGCACAATTGCATGATGATAGAGCTTGCTTCCTCACTCTCTGATGCTAAATTTGAAGATGTCAAAACCTGCAAGACTACAAAGTAGATGTGGGACAAATTGATGCTTGTACATGGTGGTGACAAAAATGTTTTGAGAGCCAAGGCAGAAAGCCTTAGAGGGAAGTTTGATGATCTCAAAATGAAAGAAGGTGAAAACATCACTCAGTACACCACAAGAATCAAAGAGGTAGTCAATGCTATCCGAGGAGTTGGAGGTGTACTAGAAGAAGATACAATGGTAAGTAAAA
>MU224968.1:5193412-5204689 GCA_018584345.1 Thuja plicata
GATTGCAATGGATGAAAGATATGTGCCACATCAATTTTTGAAAAAACTTTAGAAAACTTTGAATAAAATTGAACTAGCAGATGTAAAGCCATATTCAGCAACCCCTACCAGCATCTTCTTCCAATGGCGCTCCTCTAAAATTGAATGCCTCCCCTTTCACACTGGTATGTGCATCACAAGAATCTATATATCTTCAAAAAATTATAAATATAAAAAGAAATCACATTTATTCCTTCTCAAATTGTAGATTCGTATGTGTAAAAATGGATCTTCATAAAGTATATTGATAAATGCATCACACAATTTCTAACTGCACAACACTATCACAGGGACAGAGAGATTAAGTGCTCTAATACCATATTAAAATGGTGAGAAGATCAAACCATTGTTACAATGTAATAGTAAAATAATAAAAATGAAATGTTGATTTATTTGCATTGTTGTTACATTATTGTAAATTGGCTTATAATGCCATTGATTTTCCTATATAAACTACCTTACAATTAACATCTTGTCAACTTATTGTAACTAACTAAACATTTATTATATTTATATCTATTCTAACATAAAAACTAACTATGATTAATGTAAAACATTAACGTATATATCTCTCAATCTGTAATGAAGGTTATATCTTTTCCATGGTCACAACCCTCCTAAAAGTGTCATCTCTCTATAACTATCCATTGCCCCTTCACTAATAAATTATTGTTGTTTAACTTCTTTTTTTTTCTATTAAGATTGTTCAACACAAAATACAACTATCCACTTGGATCAAGTATCTGGAATCCACAGCCCCCATAAAATATATAGTTACAAAATTGGGGGAGTGAACTTATATTCTATCTATATACTATCCTGAAAATACTAGAGAGTATTATCTTTTACATCCTTTTACAAAATATTAAAATATTATTACTAGTGTCTATTCCCACCCAGTATTCTCGGTATCATTGTCCCTTGGGGCCCATGAGTTTCCCTGTGCAAATTCCTGTGTTTCAGTTGAGACTTCTTCATTTTGAACAGGGTGCAAAATGGTGTCACTTCCTTGGCTCAGAGTGCCTAGTCGGGTGTTATTCACCAGACTGTTAAGTTCATCTACTTTAGAAGGGGCTAAGAAGCTTTGGTTCTCTACAACATAGTTGGCAGCCTGAACTTCATCTTTGTGGATCATTAAGCTACCTTACTACATCAAGATCATGAATCTACTCTTTGGAATGTTGAGAACCATCGAAACCTAAGACATAATATTAAAATGTGTGAGTTTAAAATTAAACTCAGTAAGCTTCCTTTTCTCCTATTGAAAAATATCTCTATTTCTGTCCTTCCAAAGAGTCCACAAAACTTCATTAGTAAGGGTAAACCAAAAAGAATTAAGCTTTGAGTCAAAAAGTTCCACATATCCAGCAAGTATTTCACTCCATGAGAAACCATGTTTGCAATTCCACAGACGAGGAGAACCCAAGAAAATAGCCTAGACCTTTCGAGCATAAAAGAATTCAAAGAAAAGATGTTCAAAAGTCTCCACAGAATTAAAAATACTTCACATGATAGGGATTAGACCAATGGAGGACAAAACATGACCAACAACAAGTTTTGTTAACAAGAGGAGCCATCTAAAACAAATATTTTTTGGTTCAGCTTTACCTTTCCAGAAGTAATCAAAGAAAAACAACCAATCAAAAAAAGGTTTAACATCCCCCCAGCATTGGGTCACCCATGATATGATAGAGGAATCCTTATGAATAAGATGATACAACTATTTAGTGGAAGCTGCATTCAAAGAATTACCATCACTCCACTTACACTTTCTTAAAAATGAATCTGAATCAATAATATTTCTTTTCACTATATTATTAATTTCTTTAAAAATTAGAGTATAGGTCTTCTTTTCAGACTGAGGGATATTAAATTTATTACTGACAAACTCCCATGACCCTAGGTGCTCATCCTTCAAGATATCCTATATAAGAGATATCCCTTTCTCATTCCAACTTCTTGTAGAGAAGATCTGAGTGAGAGCTAGAGGTTTATCATTAAGGTACACCCCCCCACCAAATAGAATGATCCCCAGTCTTCCTTTTCTTCCGCACAACTTCTGTAAACTGCAAATCTTTATTAAAGGCAACAACTTGAAGTGATTCAAGTGAGACAATCCATTCCAGCCTAGGTGGCTGGTGATTTTTACTAGAGGCTTTAATAACCTCAGCTCTCTGGTTAACAGTAACCAGGGCTAATTGTTGGGCATTATACTTGGTGGGGGGTGTAGGTTCATTCTAAACATTCACTAAAGGAGAGCCTCTTGAAGGATGGGCATCTGAGGTGGCGGGGTTGGTACTCTCAAAATTTTTAGTAGGAAATACTTCACAATCTTCATTGAACAACACATTAGACAAAGAGGCAAACATGTTTTGGTCTACAATATCAACTAGCATATCCGAACTATCAACTGAGAGATTAGGTTTCTCTGGTTTCTCTTTAGGGTGAATCACCGAAGCTTTTAGGGGTCTAGGAATAGAGTTATCTTGGGTATTAGCTCTGTCTTCATTACCATCATACTTCTCACTAGCATTATTAGAGTTATTAGTTTTATTTTCATTACTATCTGAATACTACAGTTTATTCAATTTACCTTTCTGAGTATGTTTTAATGTGGGGCAATATTTTTTAGAGTGTCCATTACATCTACAATGAAAACAGGAATTAATATTTCCAAGCATTAAAACCTCCCAACACAGTACGTCTCCATCAAACTCCAAAGAGATACAATCTGGGAAATTGACATCTGGTGTTAGGGAAACCAAAACCCTAGCATTTAGATGAGGTAGGGTAACCCTAGATTTCTCAATTTGTAAAACAAAACCCAAGGGTTTCATCATTTGGGAGATAAATGGCCAGATTTCAACATTTAAGTTTTTAATTTCCACCCAATTCGGGGCCGACTTAGCAACTGCATTCTCTATGTTACCTTTAGGGGACCATGGAAAAATCTTAAACAAAGAGCGGCCAACATTCCAAAATTTCTTATTCAAAACCCTTTCTTGCATGTTGTGATTTTTTTTAAAAATAACAAACAATCCTTTTTGTATCATTCTACAATAAGTAACAAAGATACCAAGATTTTTTCCCCACACAGAGGCAAGCCAATCATCAAAAAATATGTGAGACAGTAGTGACTCTTTATTCAAGAAAACAAAAAAAAACTCAATGCTTTTTAACCTACTATGTTATGATCTAATAGCACTTACCATATCTTCATTTGACAAAAGAGAGAGAGTTTTCAATTCCAGAGAAGGAGACTTACCACATCCTCCTTCGTCTTTGCCTCCCTCTGTACACCCTCCACTATTTCATCCACCTTCATCAGCTGCGGCCCATCCCACTCTATCATTTTCTGATTCCACCACTCTTCTACTGAAGACTCCATCAAACCCTGAACTAGCTGAGAAAAGAGGAGAACTCTCTGCCACCACTTGTTTGTAAGGCAATTTGTCATTCGGTATATCACCCTTATTACATTTATCATTAAAACTACCACTTTCCTATGCATTGTCCTTAATGATTCCTCCTTCACTCTGTGGGAGATCACCATTATTATTTGGCCCTCCCATCACACACGCGACCTAGGTCGGGGAAGGGTAAACCCCAAATCACAAATGAAGAAGAAATAGAGACCAAGGGCACAAAGCAAACATAAGTCGATAAACAAAGAAATACTTGTAAGGAAAAAAATAAAACATAAAGACACATAGCAAAGCGACACATAAATCAAGGACTAGGCAATCACAAGAAAATCAACACAAAGACACACACAGACGTAAGCATATGTTAGAGACATGAAGTTGCAGAGCGTCAGTCATAATCATCATCCATCCCCTAAATTTATTTTTGTTGTTTAACTTATTGAAATTTCTCCCCATTAATGATTAATAACACATGTATTAGTATAGCAACTAATCGATGCTCTTTTAATACATAAATCTTTAACATGTGCCTGAACTTATTGTTGTATTTTTTGTCTTGTATATGGATTTCTATATATACACAAGTTTATGCATCGATGCTGACTTTAGATTGTAGTCCTTCAATGTGATAAAATTGTTGTCTTCTCATCTCTATTTTACACATTAATCCTTTAATCTAAATCACATAAAATTGTGAAGTCTTACAAATGAGACAATTTTCTGAGCATTACCATTATTATTTTCTTTCTAAGGATGGTGTGAGAATGTTTCATGGAAGATGCATGACAGAATGCTCTTCCCGAGATTGCTTTTCCTCAAGCAATGATAGTTTTAACCAAATATTTTCAATTTGTGGATCCATAGACTAACTAGAGATTTGTAATCCATAAATCCTCCTTGTCATATAATTAGCTTTTGTAACCGCGAAGTTGCAAATTTGAAGTAAAACTTGTGACAACATAATCTAGATTTGGAAATTGGGAAAGTTTATAATTTTATATCACCCTTATTTTGCATCACTCTGTAAATGTAATAATTGACTAGTTTCTCCCAATGTTTGTACAATATCATATATATCTATTAATGTTAAAGTAAGAACTTATATATTAAGATGAGGATTAGAAGTATGACATCAGCCACATATCTATGCATTGATCACTTTATATTAGCATTACATCTGCAGTCATAAAATGGATACATATCTCATAGTTCCACCTACATATAAAATTAGAGAGTGATAAAATCATTAGTGAAAATTTCAAAGCGTGCTAGATTTATATGCTTTAAGGTTATGGCCCATTTTGAGACCAGATCAGCCTGCATATTCCCTTCTCTAGTAAACACGACTTATTTGGAAGTCTGGGAGAGAATGGATAATAGTAGATATTTCTTTCAAGATATTTTGGAAGTCTCAGGTGTTCCTGCAGCAAGAAGGAACATGGATTTTTTCTCCAAAGGTGCTTGTTCTTCCATGTATTTTATAAAATTGAACTAATTATGCAATGTATTTCAAATAATTGCTGACTAAGCCATGTCTTTGTGTTAACAGAACAAATAGGGGAAGACACAACATGATTAGGGAAAAGGTGCTTTATGATGGATACAAAATTGGATATGGAAGGTACAACTATAGGCTACATTATCATCAGTTGGTCAACTATGATCAATAGCGCATACAATTTAGAGATGCAAGTACAATACTTGCTGGCAAACGAGTCATGTTATGTCAAACTCCACAACCAACTGATGCAGAAATTAAAACTTATTTTGTCAACATGTATGGAGGAAATTGACCACCTCTACTCAAAGCTCCTCTCTCACAAGAATTGAGGGTAGCTATATAGGGAACCATTGCTATCCAGAATCAAGAGGAATGGTTAAATAATCATGCAGCAATGATTCACTATTTCTTTGTGGGACCATTTCTAGTTGATAATTATGAATTCCCAGATGATTTCAGTTTTTACTCACATTTTTTTATAGTTAGTGCTTTTTCCACTCAAACTAATCTGATAAATCGATGGTTTGTGAGACATTTTAGTTTGTACAACCCAGATCAATTTTCTAAACTTGAATGGTTGCATGCTTGGACAAGGAAATGTCAACTAGTATGGATGTTTGCAAGGTTTCAAGCATCTCAAGGACAAATTTCACCCAACTCGCGTCCTCAACCAATGCTACATGTTTGACATGCTCTCTATTAGAAAGAAGAGACACATGAACCATCACTTGATGATGTATTGCGTGAAATATATATTCAAGAATGAGCGAACACATCTGACATAGAGGAAGGAGAATATGTTCCTAAATGTGAATCTCCCTGATGCTTCTATATTTGTTGCAGACTTTGATGAATGTTATGCAAGGACTGTAATGGAACCTATATTTTCATGCTACGATTGTAATTGATGATGATTCGAGGATTGTAATTGATGACTATGATGATTGATAATGAATTTAGACTCATTGTTTCAATGGATGATTGTTGTCACAATTTTGTCTTTCATAATGATGCCTATCAAACTATTGATCTCTTGATAATCACTAATACATTTGATACCAATTATGAACTTAAAAACCTTAATCACATTAAAATACTAAGTCCAAATTATGGTAGAGGAAAAATATTAGGAAAGATGATTTGGGAAGGAATGTGCAAATTGGTTGGCCTGATCTAGTGAGCATTATTTGTGTGTGTATTTGTAAATCTTGTATAATCTTGTAATATTTTATTATTTTTTATTATATACAAGATACTACTAATGATTGTATGTTTACATTTTGTATATTTATAGCCTGAATAATTTCCTGTGAAGAAAGTCCACACCTAAAAATATGAAACCAGAACAAAATAATGAGACAACTGCTAGATTGTGGTCTCAGTTCCAAATAAAAGTTGATAAATATAATTTTCCTTGCAAAAAGTGTAAGGGCTTAAAGAATCGAAGAATTCTAATCACAACAGCCCAGAGTAATTGTAGGCAACATGGTCACATTGGAGGGGGGAACAATTTTTGTCGATTGGTGAATGTGGATTTCCAACTGGAGGAACATGGAGGTGTGAATATCCAAGCCAAGGATAACGCTCCCATGGAAGAAGATGATCCCATGGTAGAGAACACAATTGAAGACAATGGTATTGGCATAGCTTATAATGTTCCAGAGGACATGATTGAAGAAGATGGTATTGGCATAGCTGATCAAGATGATCATGATGATGGTACTAGCACATCTGATAATGATGATGAAGATGGTCTTGATATACCTATACTTGAGAAGACATACGAGCCCCTATACCAAGGCTCCCAAACAAATCTTCTCTCCACTATACTGTTGTTGGTGAACTTGAAGATTATGAATGGTTTATCCAATGTAGCAATGTCACATATGCTAAGGTATGCCATTTTTTTCATCTTCAATGTTAGCATACCATTACTACTCATTATATTAACAATTCATATTTGTTGTGGTAGGTTGATAGGTGAGTTTTTGTTACCACCATCAAACATTCTACCTCATTTGTATCGAGAATTATCTACCATTATGAATCAAATTGGAATGAAGTATCAGACAATACATGCATGTCCCAATGATCACATTCTATATCATAAACAACATGAATTTTCAATAGAATACCCTGATTGTCATATTAGTAGATATCAGTCAGATCAAATAACAAAAAAGGTGCCTCACAAGGTTCTTTGGTACATTCCCATTATTCCACGTCTTCAACAATTATTTAGGTGCACTAGCTTGGCACAATTTATGGATTACCATGCACGCAATAGAAGTCAAGATGACATTATGTGAATTCCTACGGATGGTTCTCCATTTAAAGACATAGAAACAACATGGCCACACTTTAAAGAAGAACCTCATAATTTCAAGCTTTCATTGGCAGCGAACGATGTCAATCCATTTGGAGATATGAGATTTGTTTACTCAGTGTGGCCTATTTTTGTTATTAACAATAACATTCCTCCTTGGATGTCTATAAAGAGGGAGCACATAATTTTGTCAATGATTGTACCAGCTATTTTTCATTTAATATTTATCTAAATTAATTTATAAACACCGCATCAAAATGGTCCTAATAATTATGTACTAGTTTTGTTCATTCAACTAGGTAAGTATCAAGTTAAAGATATGAACGTGTATATTGAGCCCCTTATTGATGAGTTGTTGAAGTTATGGAATGGGGTCACTATGTATTACATCTCTAGACCAATAGGACAAAGAAAATTTCAATTCCATGCAATTCTTGTATGGATAGTACATGATGCCCCTGGGCTAAATCATTTTTGCAGTATGTTATATATTGTTAAGGTCACATATTTTTGGTATGTTATAGTTCTTACACATTATTGCTGTATGTTTAAGTTGTGCATGATAATTATACATGATCCAATTGTACATGATATTTTAGGTCTCTAGACAAAGGGTAAATTTGCATGTCTAGTTTGTGGTCTGAAGATGAAATCTCGTCATTCAAGAAGTTTAGGAAAGCAGGTGTTCAATGAGTTTAGGCACTTTCTCCACAATAATCATAAGTATCAAATTATCGAAAAACATATTTTTAATGGGAAAGAAGAGACAACATAAAGGCCATGAAGAACAAAACCTCATCTATGGAATTTGGAATACAATAGACTAAATCACTGAGGTAATGTCATTCCATCTGATGATTTTTGTTTGAAATGTATATTTTGACATTGTCTTTTATTTACTAATTAATGATGTAATTGTTGCTTTTGAAGGTCGTCAAGGCATCAATGACCAACTTCCTAGACGAATAAAAAGTTATCCTAGTCAATTTAGTAGGTTATTGTACTACAAGGATCTCTCAATCTTGCATTTGTTTGATGCTATACAATTGGAAATAATGTAACAGAGACACTATGGAAAATATTGGATGGAAGGCACGACAAAGAAAAAATTGCCAAAATTTGTAATGACATTCATGAATCCAATCATGCACTAAAATTTTTTATTGAATCAAATAGCAATGGAGACCGCATAAATATGATTTCTCTTCCTTGGTTATTAACTGAGCAGCAAAGTGATGCATTAAAAGAAGTCATAAAAAAATAAAATTTCCAATAGGATTTGCCGCAAATATAAGCAGTCTTGTATCAAAGAAAGGTGATTTTGGGCCAGGGTTAAAACACATGATTGGCATACCTTCGTCAAGGTAGGTCGTGTTCTCTATTTACAATATATTTATAAAATTTCATGTGCTTTTTATTGTATTATTTTACAATATATTGAAAAGATCATTTTTTAAATTATTTCAGTATGTCCTACCTCTATCCCTCCCACACCATTTTGAAAATAATGTTAAACAAGTTATATACAATCTTGGAAAATACATGAGGTGGTTATCATCTACAGAAATTGATAAAAAATATATAAAATATTGGAAGAGAAAAATTCCCCTTATTATATGTGAAATGCAAAAGTGTCTACCTCCAACTTTTTTCAATGCTCAAGAACACTACCTCATACATCAAGTTGAGGAGATTGAATTGTGTGGACCTGTACAAACTAGGTCATTTTGGATGGTTGAGAGACACTTGAAATTTATGAAGGGCTTAGTTTGACAAAGAGCACATCCTGAGGGTTCTAAGGTGGAGGGATATATGGTATACCAGACCATGGTGTACATTAGTGAATATCTTCTCAAGATTTATGCAAATATCCATGTAGATCGTGTTAGAGTAATAGTCTATCGGGTTACTAATTTAAATCATTATGATCTAATCAGTAACTTTCCTATTCACTCTAGTTTTCTTCAGCTAACCTTAGGGTTTCCCTTTTAGGGTTTCGTGATTCCTTTATAAGGATTCACCTCTTAGTTTATTACACAGAGTTTTTACATCGCATTGTAATTCATAGAAACATATCATTAATCTATTGTTTTCTTGAGCACATGATGTCTCTGGCTTTTTGGCCTCCATAGCTGCCTTCTTTCTCTTCTGTCTTTTGCTTCCACTTCGTGACAGTCTTGCATGCAGGTTTCTTGGGAAGATTTGATGGTTATCAAATCCTACATGGTATCAGAGCTCTCCTGCTGGTTGTTGTTCATGTTTTGTTGAAGCTTTCAGACTCAGAGGGTTTCAAAGGGTTTTTCAGTGTTTTTTGTGGAGTTTTAGGGGCAAGCTTTAGTTATGGTCACTTTGGGCTCAAACGGACATTGCCATTGAGCTCAGAGGACCCCAAAACCCCAGGAATGACATAAAATTCATCCATTTTGGACTACTGGGATCTGAGGCAAAAAATTTTGGTTTTTGTGCCGTACGGCACAAAAACCGAGGCAAATTTTTTTAAAAAAATTTCAAAAAAACCAAATAGTATATGGTTTTTGTTCAAAAAATAGCGCAACCTTTGCTTGTGAAAAGGCGCCGCCCAGCAGCCACCCAGGCACCTCCCGCCGCCGGTCTCTGCAACCCCGCCTTCAGCTTCTGCGGCCCCCGCCGCCCCACCGGCTCCCTCCGCCGGCGCCCCTCTGCGGTCACAGCCCCTCCGGCCCGACGCCCGCCCCAGCTTCGCTCCGCCCAGTGGTGGTGCTTTTATATAAACCCCCGTGGGCTATACTGTTAGGCGACAGTCATATGGTGGACCGGGGGCTTCGTCCCAGCCCCCGGCGCGTGCCATACGCCTGGGGGCCCAAATATTTTAGCCCCTGGGGCTCATTTTTAACCTTTTTTGGTTTTTTGGG
The DNA here is from genome assembly GCA_018584345.1 of Thuja plicata. Lineage (NCBI taxonomy): Eukaryota > Viridiplantae > Streptophyta > Pinopsida > Cupressales > Cupressaceae > Thuja > Thuja plicata. Next base: position 5,203,595 of record MU224968.1, read on the forward strand.
GGTACCTGGGCCTTTTTTGCTCTATCTTGAGCATACGGGGGTATTTTTCTGACTTCCATATACCATCGGAAAGCTCTTTCCGAGAACTTTCCGATGATGGAGGTTAGGGTTTTGGGTTCTACCATTTAAACAACAATTTTTTATGTTGAAGTCCGATGTTTTTTTTTTCCTTCCGGGAGTTATATCTGGCTCATCCGGACTCTATTTTTGGCAAACGAGATATCGTAGGAAAGCTAGTTCAGTGTACTATTCAGTTGCAGAGGTATTTTTTCCAGATTTTTCTCTAGGTTTTCTCTCCTCTGAGTTTGGCAATTTATGCACTCTGGTGGATTGCTTGGTTCTACAGGTCCTGGGATCTCTTCTTCTGATTTCATGGTTCACTCTTCTTTCTGACTTCTGAGCTTGTATGCTCTTCTGATGCATTTTTTATTTTGTAAATACACTGAGATAAAGTGCCTTCTTCTACATTTCTGGGATCTTGTACACCTTGTTTGGTTGATGTACTCGCACTCTGTTATAAAGTGCCATGGGGGGTTATGATGCTTATGCCGCTTTAGGCGCATCCACCTTTGTCAAGTGAGCATACCTTCCACGACATTAACCCATGTTGTGTGTCGATGACACCGCCCTTTATCCTATGTCTGTACTTCTGTTGCACTGTTGGTGTTCCTGGTTCTACTTTCTGCAGATGTTTTTGGCATGCATTTTAGTGTTCCTATCACCTCTCCCAGTTCAGCATTATGGGGGGGTTCACCTGTTGGTTCTATTGCTTCCTGGTTCGATTGATCAGCTCTTCAGAATTTGTCTTCTCTACTTGGTCATGCACTTCAGTGGGGGTTCCAGCAGTCTCTTCTGACAGAGTTTTCAGTTCCATGCTTCGGAGATGCTTCTTGCTCTATTCTTGTTCCTCTCTCTGGGACATCTTTTCCCTTTTATGTTTTGGGTACCTGATCAGGCCTTGTTGCCGAGACCCATCTTTCCTGCTTTCTGCAGTAGTTTCCTAGGTTTTGCTTCTCCCTAAGCTTATCTTAAGGGGGGGTGTTAGAGTAATAGTCTATCGGGTTACTAATTTAAATCATTATGATCTAATTAGTA
>MU224968.1:5211697-5241269 GCA_018584345.1 Thuja plicata
ATATATTAATATTTGATATTGGTTCAGTCTATTTGAATTTAATCCCTTATAAGAAAACCAATTAGACAAGGAATTATACAGATGACAGAATCAGATATAACCCTTGTTGTTTAGAACTTAATATTAATAATCAACCTTCCAACATCAAATAGATTAGGATTTTTGATGAAATAAAGAATGAAAAGGATGAACTTCAACAAAAACTAATGGACTCACTTCTTCAATCTTGGAGAGAGAAACAAGTTTCTTTTGTATTGATTGAAAAGTTTTGGTACAATTGAGATGCAGATCGACTGCAATCATCTACCCTGTATTCTATCCATTACGATATCAAAATCTCAAAAGTATATATGTTAATCTACCCTACATCGATTGTGGTATCCCATTAAATATGAAAATTTGGGATGCATACAAGCTTCCAACCAATGTGTCCCTTCTAAACTAAAACTAAATTGCAACCGATTGCTAATAAATTACAATTAAGTAAAAGAAAACTTATTCTAATATAACAGTATCATCTTCCTTGTCTGTGTCTTTAATCGTCGACTCTGGAGCTTTAAGGTATTCATCTATCCACTTGGAAACCACTACAAGAGAAGGCCATTGGAATTTATTAATGTCGTCAATGTGCAACAGAAAATCTCTCCATTTATTTCCTATTATCAATTTGACCCCTACTTGAAATTTGTTAAACTTGGCCTCCGAAACTATGATTCTGTCCAGAATAGTATTGAAATCATCAATCTTAAATTCCTTTTCCTTCTCCAATCATGCCAGGATTCTCTTGGGAAAAGTTTCAAATTCATTCTTCCAATCCTGTAGATCTTTTATTTTTCCATTCTCATCAGTAACCTGAGGGGTAGTCTAGTGCTTGCCAGATACAAAGTCAGATAACTTCTGCTCTATCTTTCCCTACTCCCGTTTGACATAACTTATGTCATTGGAAACATCTTCTAGCATTAGTACTATTTCTTTGATCAAAACTAGGGCATCAGGATCCCTTCTGGTAATATCATGCACTCTTTTCAATTCAAAAAGAGATAGTCCCCACTTCCTCTGAAGCTCTTTCAATACTGGATGATTCTTTTTAAAAGTTTCAACCATATGAGCTAGACTATTGAAACATGTATATACCTCTTCACACTTATTTATAATGTTCTTTATTTTGAATGAAAGAGTGCCTTCTAAATTTCTAAAAGCACACTACTCATGCATATCTTTGTGTTCCTCTATGTGTCTTCTCTCTGGCTGAATAACCACCTATGGAGTGACCTTCAGAATTATTAGGGATGTATCTCCCTTCGGTGTCTTCAATTGCAGAATGTCACTCTCCATCAAGGCCATCTTTAAGAACATCTCATTTATGACTTTGTTCTACTCCATCTCCCTCTATAAGGATTTCTCCAACCTATCCTGTAGATGCTTGACTTGAGACCTATTGAACATGGCTCTGTGAACCAATTCAGAAGTAGAGGCCAAAGGGTTTGTATTGTCCACTCTGTGGACAATAGCCATTCAATCTGACCCTTTGGTCATATCAATAATCTTGGGCTTTTTGTCCCCTTTGAAACTGACCCAAGTTCCCAAAGTCTTTGTTTTAGGATCAAATCCAAATCCTTCAATCTTTTCCAAAAAATAAAATTCTACAACAAATGTAGGGTCATCCTACTTCGTGACTTGATCCAACAAGAACAATTCTCTCAGTGATAGACCTGGCACAATCAACATTTGACTATTTTTCACAATGTCCCTGGCCTCTTCTACTATGCATGTGATCTCATCTAAATGCAGATCTTCAATCATTTGTTGAATGATGGCCTCATGTTGAGACTCATCAATGCCTTCCAGCCTAGCCTTTTTCCTTTCTTAAAAATCCCTCATTTTGTACTATATTCAGAAATATTTAAATTCTTGAGTTTTAGTAAACTCATTTCCTTGTAGAAACCTAAGATAAATAGTTTCTCTCTCATCACTCATGTCTATAATAGTGTCTTTCTCTGTCATTTATTCTTGGTAGCCATGCACATCTTCTTGATAAATGGGAGGTGGAGAAGAAGGTCATGCCTTACTGTCTCCTCTTAAAGTTCTAAGAATAGTTGCCACTTTAATTGGGATATCTTCCTTATCAGAGTCATTATATCCCATAAGGGGAGAAACATAAACTTCCTGCTGTACATTTGGTGGTGAATCAAGAGGTGAATCATCCAATATAAACTTTCTTATTTTTATAGGAGGAGGTTGTGCCTTTCCACCTCCTTAGTAGCTTCCTGCTGCACCTCTTTTGAAGCCTCCTTAGGAACTTCCTCAAGAGCTTTCTAACATTCTTTGTACTGCTGGCTACCTCTATATAATTCCTCAAAATTCATAATACACTTTTCAATTCTCAAAACTTCTAGTTCTTCATCATCATAAAATCTAGACTACCCTATAGCAATCCTCTCTGTTTCCATTTTCAAAATGATTCCCCATTTCTTCAACTTTTGCATGATAGTTGCTACATCATCACAATTTCTGATCACATCCTCATTGATCTTTAATTGATGTTTGAATTTGGCCACAATGGAGTGGATGTGTCCTTCGGGGTTATAATCTTTTCTCTTGGAACACTCTAGTTTGAAATGAGTATTAATATATTGTTTAACTTCTGATAGCATATTAGATCTAATGGTAAGTCCTACAAATTGCACACTATGTGGCATGTAAGTACCCTTTTTCCTTGGAGCTATGATTTCCTTCTCCAACAATAACATTTGCAACATAAATTCAAAGAATCCTACTCTTTCGGATACATGAGTAGGTAAAAGATGGGGTTGTTCTCTGCATCCATAAATTCTAATCAAAGCATACTTAGCGAAACATATCCAATCACCAAAATTGTGGGGATATCCTCTGTCAAGCATGAACTCCTTAGGTCTGAGCATGTATTTGATGGTTTTTGGCACCCTTTCCTTTTGGTATCTCATCATTCTAAAAACCCACAGTACAAAAACATCCTAAAAAATATTAAAACTGCAATCTCTACTGTGCTTGTCCCAAGACCTGCACCATAGCTATATTGGCAACCTATTTCCATGATCATCTTGTGTGGTTAATTTCAAAGATTCTCTAAACTCAGCAACATTTTGGAAGAGAATCAAATGTAGCAATAAAGAATAACTTTTGAAAGACTTTGTAGTCTTCTAGTTTATCAGCTGCTGATGAAAGGTCTTCTCAATTTCAGCTGCAAAATCAAACTCCATGTAGCAGTTGGGGTTCTGAATTCTCATAGACATAAATCATAAAATCCAATGGGATTTTAGGTCTGGCATCCTCACCACAGAGTTGTGCCCAAGAAAAATATGTAGTTTGGAAGAAACTCATGAAGTTGCTAGTTGGGTGTGGCCCCTTGCTGTCCACTGGCATTGTCCTATTATTTTCTCCTCTTTTTGTAAAGTAGGAGATTTCCCTAAAACTAGCTGACTTCACATGTCGCTCAAAATCAATAGAAAACTGGTCCCTATCAATTTTGGTTAGGGCTTTCTTTCTCAAGCCAAAGCATTCCTCTATATATCCCCTCATAATGCTCAAGAGTGGGAATCCATACATTTTTCGGATCATTCTAATCTCAGGCTTGTAATTCTCAGCTAGGAAATTCAACAACTCAATGTCTACAAAGACATTGGGAACTATCACCTTGGCCAGGTCTAGTCTCCATGGGTTTGACCTTGGCTCCTTCTCATTTCTATTTGAATAGAAGAAAGAGAATAATGATCTGCCATGTATTGGGAGTGTGGGGTCTCTACATGCACTCCACTCATCCATGAACACATTTTTAGCCCCTAAGTCTACTGACCCTGGCAATACAGTAAGGAGGGTGGACTGCGGTGCTCTTTCTTTCACAATCTTATCCTTCTTTGAGGCCTCTTTCTTAACACTAGTTTCCTTCCTCTTAGATGTATTTATCTTTATAAAACTAGCAATGCAGTAAGCTATAGAGTTTTGAGCAAAGATTTTAAACTTCCTAGTGTGTTAATGGCGGGTTCACAATTCTCCTCGTCGCTCTTGCTCATCCAGCTTCTTCATCTTGAGAGTGCAAATGTATTTGAAAATCCTTCACAATATTTTATAACTTGCCTCATTAAATGCATATTATTTCTGACATTTCTCATCGTGACATCTCCAACAAGTTGTCTTCAATATATGTCAGATCATCATTAAAGATTTCGAACATGCATTAAATATTTTCACTTTTCGCCATTTCACCAACCTTAAAATGTGTTCTTGTGAAATAGTGAAAATTTTCTATATCACAACCTCCTTTAACATGTCCTGCAAAATAGATAAAAAATTGCTATCTCACAACCTTGATTTACTTCCCCTCGAAATGGTGGAATTTTGTTGTTTTGCTACCTTCATATTTTGTCTCTGCAAAATGGAAAAAATATCTGTTTCACACCCTTTAATTTCTACCTTAGCAATATAGCAAAATTTCTCTATTTTTCACCCTTTTATTTATGCCTTAGCGATATAGCAAAATTTCATTGTTTCGCAGCCTCATGAAATGTTTGCTGCAAAATTGCGAAAAAGCCCTAATTTGCTTAGAAATTTTGTTGTTTTGCATCCTTTCATGTCCAATTTCAATTGCCACTTTCGGCTAATATTGGCATAGAACATTCAACCTTATCCATCATGTTTCCAAAGTTTGACTAGAAAAATAGTGACGAAGCAATGTGTGCATCATTTGACCAATATTGGTAGAAACTTAGACCAATATCAGGTCGAAAAAGGGTGCCAATTTTAATAGTGTGTAAATACTCAGCATGTAGGTTCTAGCCCAAGCATTCAAGTCTCCAACCTCAAACAAAGTGTTCCCCCACCCACTCAAAATCAAGGAGGAGCCACTGGACCAGGTGACAACAATGTGATTGGAAATTTCTAAAGGAGACCTTCCATATGAATAGATACAAATCTCTCTTCTTTGAAGGCATTCCTAGTCACCCTAATGTGATCCCCAATGAGGTAAGAGATAAAATCCCCAAGTTCACTAGAAATAATGTTGTTACTTATGAAGAGCATCTGAAAGATTTTAGAGATAAAATAACTGAATTTGAAATTGAAAATGAGGATGTCATTATGAAGCTTTTTGTTCAAACATTAACAGAAGATGCTAGGGGTTTGTTCAAAAATTTGCCTAATGATAGCATTGCATCTTGGGATGAATTTTTGAAATCCTTTAGAGAACAATATAGAGAACATGTAAATTCTGGATACATGCTGAATGAATTCAATAACATCAAAAGGTTCCCTAATGAGAGTATGGCTGATTTTAACAGTAGATTTCAAAAGGCCATGAATAAACTATTCCAAGTTTTGAGGTTAGATGAGGAAGTATGTCTTACCACTTATATCAATGTTGTTGATGGAAAAATGCCTTATTTACTCAAAGATAAAAACCCTACAACCTTAAGGGATTCTTATAAAATAGCTATTGACATTGAAAGTAATAGGAGAGCATTAGGAAAATTGGGGAAGAGGGAAGACAATAAACTTTGGAAGGAAAAGGGACCAACCAACAAAAATGTCAAAGAAGATGATATAGTGGATAAACTGGTAAGTGAAGTAAAAGACCTTGCTTCCAAAATGGATAAAAATTATAGGGGAGGGTACTATGGCAAAAAGTACACTAACCAAAGGTTTGAAAAACAACCTAATCTAAGAGATTACCCTTATAAAAAAAATTGGAATAATGGCAAGCCGATCCCCGATGGACAAGATAACCCAAAAACCAAGGAAACCCCAGATTCCTTGAAAAGGAATAGTGTCAACTATGTTGAGAACACTCCCTAGTGTGATGCTTGTAATATGACACATTCTTCCTATCAGTGTGTAGTAGCCTAGGCTTTGTTTGATCAAACAGAAGAAAGGGAAAAAGAAGGCCCTACTATTAATATGTTCACAGTAAAGAAACCATACCCATGGTTCTCTGACAATGGTTCATCTTCTGATAACTTGTGTATAGAAGATAATTTTTATTTAGAATATCAATCATAGATTGCACCCTACCAAAGTGATCAAGTTGACAATGTCTCACAAGAAACTATAAACACAGTGGGAAGAGACAACTCACATTCTCATTTTAATTAAACTCCCATTGATGAGGAAAAAAGTTCTTTGACTGTTGTAGCAATTAATCAATCCAGAAATACATATAATCTGAGAAATAGGACAGTATAACCAGTTCAAGGTAAACCTACCCCTATCTATGTTAGAAGGGATTCACCTAAAATCATAGTGGATTCTCATGATAAGAAAAATAAAGATGAAAAGCCTGAAAGACAAGTAGAACCCTCTTCTGACCATATTGAAAATGAAGAAGCAAAGGAGGAATTGATACCCAATGAAAAATCCAAGAAAATGAGGAAAATGAGTGATATGTCCTCTGAATTTCCCCTTTTTGACATGAAACATGCTCTGAACCAAATGAAAGTTTCAGTCCCACTCATGGAGATGTTCAAAATAAGAGAGCACAAAGAAGCTATTTTAGCACTTCTCAAAGGGATAGATGATGTGTATGTGCCAAACCAAGAGGAGATACCCTTGACATCAAATGATAGTAGAATGAATAGTCCACAAATAAAAGGAAAAGAAAAAAGCAAAGAATTTTCCAATATTTGCATTGGCAATATAATCACCCAAGAACCATTATATGCTAACCCATTCTATGTCACCTTAATGGTTAACAATTTCTTAGTCAAAAATTGCATGATTGATTCTGGAGCTGCAACAAATGTGATGTCTTATCATGTCATGAAGGAATTGGGCCCTTAGGTCACCACACCTACTGGAAATTTTTATGCTATGGATAATAGAGAAGTTCCTATAATAGGAACACTGAAAGACATTGAGGTGAAAATTACTTCTTTCCCTGAAGAAACTTATAGAATGGATATAGTGTTGTTGACACTAAACCATATTATGGTATGCTTCTATCAAGATAGTGGGAAGCAACAGTGGGTGGAAAGATGCAATTATATTTATCCTATGCAACTATCCCTATAAATGTAAATGAGGTCAAGTTGTACAGATAACCCCAGTCATTTATCATGATGGAGGTGGTTCTACTTGACCAACTAAATTGTTGCGTAGATGTTGATATGGAAAATTTCACCATGGAAGAAATTAATCCACAATTAAAGAACACTGACCCAATTGTGGATGAGTTGTTGTTGCAATAAGATGGACTGTGGAGAATGTACTTTGATGGAGGATGATCCAAGGAAGGATTAGGAGCAGGAGTCTTGTTTATTTCCCCATCAGGTATCACTTTTAAGTATTCATTCCTACTAACTTTCTAGTGTACAAATAATACTACTAAATATGAAGCCTTAATCTTGGGAATGGATATAGCTATTAAGCATGGTATTAGATGTTTGAAAGTTCATGGGGATTCTTAGTTAATCATATCTCAGATAAGAGAACATTATGCTGCTAAAGATGACACACTAAAATTGTACAAGTATGCAGTTTGGCATAGGATAGAATACTTTGATGCCTTCAATATCCTATGGATAGAGAGATCAAATAACATAATGGCAGACTTCCTTGCCAATGTTTCCCTAAAAAATAATGATGTTACCCTTACTGGCATGTTTGTGGTGGAAATAAAAAGTACACCTGATGTCCCTGACAATATTCATATTTGGAAAGTATTTGAGGATGATTATGATATCCTTAGGTTTATTTAGTGTGTAGATAAATATGATGATCAGAAGATTGATTGTGAATCTCTAGTAGCAGTTGTGGATGGTAAAGAATATATCTTTGATCAAGAAGTTATACAATTGGCTACTAATCATATTCCCAAAGGGTTAGTTGAGTTAGAAGGCATGTTCAACATAAATGACAATTACATGACCCAAAAATCCAATGCAAAGATAGAAGATTTGGAACAAATTAACCTAGGATCTGAAACATATCCCCAATTAGTCTATATTGGTAAAAAATTGGATAGCAATGTGAGACTGAATTTGATAAAACTGCTGAAAAATTACAAACATGTATTTTCCTGGTCTTATGAGGATTTGAAAGCTTATAGAATAGACTTATTCCAGCATGACATCCCTCTGAAAGAGGATATAAAACCATTCAAGAAAAAACAAAGGCCCATTTATCCATTGCTGGCCACCAAAATGCAGGTAGAATTGATGAAACTAAGAGATGCAGGTATAATTCAGCCAATAAGACATTCATCGTGGGTTTCTAACTTAGTCCCTGTAATAAATAAGAATGGGGACATAAGATTGTGTGTTGATTTCAGAAACCTAAATGTGGCCTCATTAAAGGATAATTATGGAATTCCCAATATGGAGGCTATGTTGCATAAAGTCACTGGATATGACTTGTTGTCTATGATGGATGGGTTCTCAGGGTACAATCAGGTATTAGTCAAAGAATCTGAGCAATTCAAAAGAGCATTTACTACTCCCTAGGGCACTTATGTGTATGCACGTATGTCACTTGGTTTGAAAAATGTTGGTGCAACCTTTCAAAGGGCCATGGATGTTTCTTTCAAAGATCTTATAGATGTTCTGGTGGTAGTATACCAAGATGATTTAACAGCTTTTTCAAAAATGATAGAGGATCATTGCAACCACTTGGAGAAAGTGATGATAAAAGCATTAGAATATGGGGTGTCTTTGAACCCCAAAAAATGTCACTTTTCTGTTACTGAGGGGAAACTTCTGGGACACATAGTGTCAAAAGAGGGAGTAAGGATAGATCCTGAAAGAGTTGAAGCCATTCAAAAGGTACTTGCTCATAGGAATTTAAAAGTTATACAATTATTTCTAGGGAAAATCAATTTTGTCAAGAGGTTTATTGCTAACTTTGTAGAACTGGTTAAACCCATTGTCAAATTGCTGAAGAAAAATGTAAAGTTTGAATGAGACCAAGAGGCACAGTCAGCCTTTGAAAAAATAAAACAAGCTATCCAAGAAGCACCAGTCCTAGTGTCCCCTGCTTATACCAAGCCCTTCTATTTTTTTACATTTTCTTCCTTCCATACAATTGCAACAGTCTTATTGCAAAAGGATGGTGAGGGATTTGAACATCCCATTGCATTTTTTAGCAAGTCATTGCAATCAGCTGAGTTGAACTATCAGTTGATGGAGAAATAGGCATATGCTCTGGTAAAGGCAGTCAAGGCTTTCAAGCCATATTCGGTATGTGCAAAGGTAAATGCTTATGTTCCTCATGTTGCTTTCAAGGAAATTTTTGTTTAGAATGAGGTAACAAGGAAAAGATGCAAATGGATAAAAAAAGTTCAAGAGTTTGATTTGGACATCCATATCACAAAGTTGGTGAGAGGACTAGGACTGGCAAAGTTGATGACAGAAGAAAATTTGGACCTTGTTCAGGTCAACAATGTTGATACCAATGAAAATTACCTGACAAGTATTGAAATGCAACCTTGGTATACTAATATTGTATATTTTTTGAAAAATGCTAAGTGTCTAGATAACCTAAGTGATAATCAGAGGAGGAGTCTAAGATTACTGGCTAAAAAATATGTCTTGTTGCATGGTGATTTGTTTTGGAAAAACAGAGATGGGATCCTACTATTATGTCTTGACAAAGGACAATCAGAGAAAATTTTGAGAGAAATGCATGCTGGAATGTGTGGAGGGCACTATTCTGCTAGGTCCATAGCTCATAAAATCTTGAGAGCTAGATACTATTGGCCTTGTTTTTTGCAAGATGCCTATACATTTGTCAGAAAATGTGAGCCATGTTAGAGATTCTCAAGCAAAATCAAATTTTTAGGGGCCTTACTATTGAATCATGTAGTGGAAGAAGCCCCCTTTTCTATGTGGGGAATGGAATTCATAGGAGAATTTTCTAAAAATCATGTAGAGGCCATAGTTGGATTCTGTTGGTAACTGATTATTTCACAAAATGGGTAGAAGCAATTCCAACCAAAAGAGCAACAAGCACATTCGTCATTGATTTCTTGATGGATAATGTGATCACTAGATTTGGTATCCCCCTCAAATTGGTAATGGATAATGCCATGTGTTTCAGGTCTAAAGAATTTACTGATTTATGCTCTGATATGGGAATTTTCATGTCTTATTCATCCCCATACCATCCTCAATCCAATGGTCAAGCAGAATCCAGCAACAAAAGCATCTTACAAATTTTGAAAAAGACCCTAGAAGGAAATAAAAGAGTCTAGCATATAAAACTAAAACTTTCCCTTTGGGCAAACAAAATTACTATCAAAAAGGCCACTGGAAAGTCTCCTTTTGAGTTGGTATATGGTATCAAATCAAGAATGCTTATCAATAATTTGCTTCCAATCTATAAATTTATCCAAGATGAAGAGATTGAGATCTTTGAACCTATGGAAGAAAGAATGGTTCAGTTGGTAGAATTTGATGAAATAAGGAGAGAAAGCCAGAGGGAAAATGTCAAATTACAGCAAAAAATGAAATATCTCTTTGACAGAAGGGCACATGAAAGAAAGTTTCAGCCTAGTGATTTTGTGTTGCAATGGAATACCAGGGCTGAAGACAAAGGAAAGTATAAAAAATTTGAGTCACTATGGATGGGGCCTTTTGTCATATCTCATATTTTTGGAAAGGATTCATATTTACTTAAGAATATGGATGATGAAGAACATGAATTGCTAGTGCATGGACAATTCTTGAAAAATTTCTTTAATTAGATCTTTTGTTCCATGCACAGTATTTTTGTGTCATATGTACATGTGTTTGTTTCTGTTGTGTGTTTATTTCCAGCTTTAGGTTAGTGCAGTTCTAGTCTGCTTTTCTAGAGGTCTATGGTTCTTGCTATAATCTGGCATTTAAGCATCCTCAGAGAGAGCCACTGTTGCTAATATTGCATGTTCTTGAGTTAGCCTTGTAAAATTTTGAAGTTTCATGTCTTGCTTGTGCTCAAAGGGTTTAAAATCATGGTTGAAATTGTTCTCATGCCTCTACAGATATTGTTTAAGCCCTTAACCTAGCTAAAATTCCCAAAAACCGTTGTCTCATCCTTCAAAGTAAAAATTTTGGTCATAAAACCCTAAGCTTGGTTCTAATTTTGTGTTACTTTTTGTCACATAAGTTCATGTCTCAAATGGGTTCCTTTTAAGATGATCTTATTCATTAAATTGTTGGTCCTAACGCCATGGTCCTATATTATTCCCTAAGTTTCAAAATTCGCTTATGTTTTAATTATTTTCATTATCTATCGAGCAAGTCTATTTTAATCTAATGGCCCGTTTAATGGCTTATTCCCAAAGTAAATGACATCTATCAATTAATGCATTAAGCCATGCTACCACATGTCTTTGGTGGGTCTGATGGTCAGAAAGGCCCTCAGTTAATCAGTGGGCAAGTCTTGCTTCAACGGATGGTAGACTTAATCGCTTAATCCCAAAGTGATCACAATCTATCATATAAGCGACTAAGTCTGAGCGACATGTGTCAAAAGGAATGTTGTGGGTCTTGTCGCAGGTAGTATAAAGGAGATTAAAGCTTAGAAAGATCTAATAGTTGGCTTAATCACTTAAAGGTAAGATGCTCAACATCTATCAGTTAAGCGATTAAGCGGTGTTGACATGTCGTAGTTGGTGGACCCAGATATTCTGAGTAGGCATTGATTAAAGTACAGACAATTTGATTCTAATCTGATGGATAACTTAATGGATTATCTCAAAGATGCACGAGATCTAGCATCTAATCCATTATGTGGTGCTGACACATGTCCCAATTGATGATGTGTATTCCACTAAAGGTGAAGCTAATCGTAGGTTAAATGGTGGAGAATTTGCTGAAGATATAACGGCTCACTTAATCGCTTAAAGAGAAACTAATCAAAATCTATCACTTAAGCGATTAAGCTATGACACCATGTGTCCTAGTGGGTCTAGCTAAGGTCGTAAAGGAAGGATTAAAGGCAGAGCATGTATAAAAAGAATCAACAGTCAGCTTAATCACTTAAAGGAAAAGTGATCGAGATCTAATGGATAAGAGATTAAGCCATGGTGACGCGTGGCATAAAAGGTGGGTCATGTATAGCACAAAGATCATGTTATAGAGATTGCAAGTTTGAAAAGATCAGACGGCTCGCTTAATGGATTAAAGAAAAATTGATTGACATCTATCGATTAAGCCATTAAGTCATGTTGACATGTGTCCAAGTGGATGACACCGTAGCCACGGTCAGTAAACTCAAGGTGGAATAACTTGCGGCCAAGTTAAGATGAATCAGATGGTTGACTTGATCGCTTAAAGGAAAAGTGAATGAGATCTAGCGTTTAAGTGATCAAGTCATGCTGACACATGTCCCAGATGAATAGTTGTTTCCAAGAAAAGATGAGAGTCATTAGATGAAGGAGATGTCATTTGAGATCTATGGTCCAGATTCAAAGTTATTAAAGTGAGCATCAGTGAGCCGTTAAGCTATGAGTTTTGAAACAGGAAAATTGATTGCAAAATGTGTGGCCGCTTCAGTTGAATTCAATACAAATACTAATTTTATTGAGGCCATATAATTCTTCACTTGAGCTTAAAGCTACCATAATTCCTTAGAATCATTCAAGAAAAGAATATAATTACAGTGACATTGAGCTCCTTGTGACAAAATTGTAGAACGGGTAAGTCATCTCTGATACAGTAGAAATTCATGCTTCCTATAAGATTTGAAATTTGAAAAGCTCCCAGAATTCTTTTTTAAATCTGAATATCATCTCAGTAGAAGGCCCTAGGTTCAAAAATGGACCCTAGGATTGAATTCTCTAGAGAAATAAAATATCAGAAAATAAATGTGAGAGAAATTGTTTTACAGAAGTTGAGTGGGTCCATGGGTGATGCTACCCAGATCAAGAAAATAGTTCTAACACATCCCCATTTTAGAGTAGGAGAGGGTTTATATGACTCAGGTAGGTGGGCCAAGGATGTCAAAACTAGTACAAATGGTTTGAATTTGTTTAAAATTGCTTACATCCAAAGAAACGCTCCTTCCCCAGATTGTAAAATATTGTAGAGGATGGTAAAATAAAAGCTGCAAGGCATAATTTTGAATGGTGTCTAAGTTTCTTAAGCATTGAGTCAATTTGGATGTATTGAAATCAAGATTATTAATAAAATACAATGGAATTTCCAGTCTCAAATCATTGATGTCTTTTTGCATTTGCATTCAGCTCATGTATGTTTAATCTGTAAGGAATTTTAAATGTACTAGTTATTAGGTAACTGTGTTATTTGTAAGTTTCTTTCAAGGAGGGTTTAAATCTTGCAAATGATTCTAGAGGGCTAGGGTTTATGCATGAATTTGATACATGGGTTTGAGAGTGAGAGTATAGTCTGTAAGGCATTCTATCTGAAGTTTTATTTGTGTTTCAATTAATTGTATCTGGTAAATGTATGTTTCATTGTGACTCTATGGCCCTAGATTAGGCACTGGTCAAGTTATAATAAGTAGTCATTATCATCAAATCAATCAAATATTAATCAACCTTTACTTTCTGTTATCTAAAATACACATGTCTAGATAATTATCTTGAGTATAATTCATCTTAGTGATTCCTTGAAGAGAGAATCAATAGGTTATCCTTCCTAAGCCAAGTGGCCTAAAAATAATAAGGATCATGAATCATTGATCCACTGTCAGATATTTTGAAAGTCAGTAGTCTGTTGAAGGTGCACCCACCTGGGTTTGTGGAGCCCAAAGTGTAGAAGGAATTGTGTCCTTTTTAATTAACATTTTCCATGTATGAATCTGAATTGGGAATTAAAGAGTCAATTATTTATTGTTATATATTGATTCTACAAGAAAAAGTGCTAACAATTCCCTTCTTGTGCTTTATAGAAAAGGTGTATGCTTGGAGTTGTTCAACCCATTTCATGTGCCTGCAATTTAACTTGTCTTGGCTATTAAGAAAACTTAGTGCATGATTGTCTTTGAAGACGATGAACTCTTTAGGGAGAAAATAGTGCCTCCACTTCTTGAGGGCTTGAGCCATGGCATAAAGTTCCATGTAATATGTACTATATATTTTCTTGGCTTCATTAAGCTTTTCTAAAAATAAAGCCACTGGTCTGTTATCCTGACTAAGGACTACACCTATGGCTAGATTACTAACATTTGTCTCCACTGTGAACAACTTGTTGAAAGCAGGTAGTGCCAAGATAGGGTATTGTGCTACTCTTCCTTTAAAATATTCAAAAGCCTCATGTTCTTGGGTTGTCCAATGAAATTTGATCTTCCTACCACCTTTTATGGTATCAAGTAAAGGTGCACAAATATGACTAAAGTTTTTGAAAAATTTCCTATAAAAGGTAGCCAATCCATGGAAACTCCTGACTTCTCTTGGTGTTTTTGGTGTTGTCCAATTAATGATAGCCTCTACCTTTTCAGGATCCATTTTTAATGTGCCCTTTGAGATGACAAAACCAAGGAAAGTCAAATCTTGTTGCATGAATGCACATTTTTCTAGATTGATAGACAATTTCTTTTTATGTAGTCTTTGGAGGACTTGTTCCAAGTGTTTCATGTGTTCATATTTAGTTCTACTAAAGATAATAATGTCATCCAAGTAGACCACTACAAAATTGCCCATGAAATCATGAACAACTTCATTCATTGAATCTCATGAAAGTGCTAGGAGTATTAATAAGACCAAATGGCATTAAAAGCCATTCATATAATCCTTTAGGGGTTTTAAATGTAGTTTTCCACTCATCTCCATGCATTATCCTTATCTGATGGTAGCCTAATTTAAGGTCTATCTTAGAAAAATAACTTGCTCCTCGAAGTTGGTCTAGTAGATCCTTAATTCTTGGTATTGGGAATCTATATCTGATTGTTATCTTGTTTATTTCCCTAGATTTAGTGCATAGTCTCCATTTTCCATCCTTTTTAGGGGCTAATACATTTGTGACTACACAAGGACTGAGACCCTTTTGTATGAGTCCTTTAGTCAACAATGCACTAACTTGTTTGGTTACCTTTGCATTCTGATCAGTGGTATGTTTATATTTTGCTTTGTTGGGTAGGGAAGCACTAGGTATGAAGTCTATTTGATGAAAAATTTCCCTCAATGGTGGGAGGTCATCTGGTATGTCTCCTGCAAAAATACCTTTGTACTTCTACAATAGACTGTCTACTTCCTTTGGTACTTCTTTATGTACTATTTTCTCCTTAGGTTTTAGGACTGAGGCATATCCTACCTTTGAATCTTGAATAGTACTGATCATTTCTTGTTCTCCTACAAGCATGACTAGTTCTTCCTTTGGCTTTTCTTGTTGAGGGTTAGGAGAGGGAGTAGATTGTATTTGTGACCATTCTGATTAATTTGATACTTGTTTGTGACTCCATCATGTTTTTCTTGTAAATCATACTACCATGGACGTCCTAGTATTAGGTGACAGATATCCATATCTACAACATCACAAAGAACTCTATCCATGTATTCTTTAATAGTGAAATCTACCCAAACCTATTCATTTATGAGGGTTCATTGTCCCTTTGTTAACCAAGATACATGGGATGGGTTGGGATGGGGTAATTTTTCCAATTTTAACTTATCCACCATTTCTTTAGATACAAGATTTTTGGTAGACCCTAAAATCAATTACTAATTTGCATACCTTTCCATGACTCTTGCAGTTGGTCCTGAAAAGATTCTTTGTTTGAGGAGGCTCCATTGGTATGGATGCTTGGATCAAAGTACTCTTCATCATGAGGCATACTCCCTCTTCTCCAACATAGTCTCTTCCACTGTCTGCATCATCTTCTTGTACTAGGTTGGCTCTTCTTTCTCCTTGTGTATTTTTTTTATCTCTATCTAGGCATGTATTCATGTAGTTTCCTGTCTGATTGCAGTTGTAATATATAATTTTCCCATTGCTTCTTCTCTCATTTCTACCTCTGCCATTTCCTCTTCTTCCTCTATATAGAACCCTTGTACTACCTTTTCTTTGTATTTTCCCTTTGTTAGACTCTCCTTGAGGTCTATAATTATGTCCTCTTCCTCCAAAGTTTCATCTTCCTCTATCATTCTTACCTCTTCCTATACCACTCTGTTCATTCCTTCTTCTTAACTTCTCTTCAAACTCTTAGTGCCAATTGATAGCATTGGTTTAGTGTGGTAGGGCTTGTCAAACTCGGTTCATCTTGGATTGAGATTCTTAAGCCTTGCATATATCTAGCAAGCTTCACACACTCTGGTTCAGAAAGCTTGGATTTCATCACCAATTTTTGAAATTCTTCAGTGTAGCTTGAGATATCCATATCCTTTTGTCTTATAATCATACTTTTCTTATGAAGTTGGACTTAATAATCTTCATGGACATAAGTTTCTCTGAGTAGGTCCACCATTCTCTTCCATATGGTGATGGGATCCTTCCCATTCTTCACTCTATCATCTTGAGTGAAGTTCCACCATGTGAGTGAAAAGCCTTTGAGATTGGACATGAAAATATTCACCCTCTGATTCTAAGGGATGTATTCACAATGAAAGAAGCTATTTAGGGCATCCACCCAATCCATTACAACATCAGGGTCCATCTTCCCATTGTATGTAGGAAACTCAAGCTTTGTATGCATGGTTCTCCTCTCCGTAGACTTTAGAGTCTTCATTAGTAGCCTATGATACGCAGGACATTCATCTTCCTCCTACTATAGGGGTTCTTCTTCACTCCCTTCTTCAACATCTTCAAATTTTATACTACTTTTATTATGAAGCTCTTCCCTGAGCTCTTCCATCTCTTGCCTCATTAACTGCATATCAGTGTTTGTTTTTCATCTTTCCTTTGTCTATTCTCTCTTAGATATCTTACTATCTCTGGATTGGTCATCCTTGTTAAAAACCCTCCATCATCTTCTCCTTCCATGGTGTTGGTAGATTCTTACCCTAAGGATCTTAGATTCTCTTATACCATTTGATGTAGATCTCTCCCCTAATTAGCAAATGATGAATTAGTGTGACTTAGAGTATCTTCATTACACCCAAACTTTCTTGCAAGAGTTCTCTATACCTTTGAAAATATCCCGCAATCAATCATAAACTCACTATCCTCCTAGAGGATTCTATGTCTCCTTTGTAGAAATTCCTTCTACTAGAATTTGTATCAAAATAGGAACCTATGTGTTGAAAAGGGGATGGAAATGTTCCACACTTATCAAATGTCTCTAATAAGAGTGACTTTCAAACCCTTGGAATGTCTAAGGATTTGAACAACAACTCTGGATTTTAGGCCTTCCTGGCTTGTAGCCCTAAGGATGGATTTTTTGGGATTTAGTTTGAAAACTTCTCAAAGGATATACCAAACTAAGACTAGATCCAGACACCCTTTATGGATTTATCTCAATCCCCAAAATTAGAGACTCCCAACTTGAAAGGATAAAACCCAACCAACATTGTTGCACTAGGCCTAATTAGACCTAAATGGCTTGTTTCCTTAAGGAATCCTTCACCATTCATACTCTATAGATAAGACACAAATTGTAATGTTAAAAGGGACCCCTAAGATAATACAATCCACCATAAAATTTCATTTTTCCACCCCCAAAGTTCTAATATCACTTCATTCTTCTCTGGACTACACCAAACACATAGAGATTCTTGGGCTAGGGCTTGCAAGTAAAATTAGAAAAATCATTCCCCCTTTCCCAGGATTCTAGAATCCTATAATAAATTGACCCTACTTTCATTTCCCAGAGGGGCAAGGGATTCCCACTGTGGGAAAGAAAGTTAGGGCATGATCTCTGAAAACTTCTTTTTCATGAGGGTTTCCTGTGCACGCGAGGAAGAATTACTTATAAATTTTGATGCTGATCTTCAAATAGACTCAAACCAATTGCATTGTACTCCTATTTTATGTAATACTTCAATTCATTTTATCTTCTTCCTCTACAAAAAAGTACCAATCTTTACACGCATCATTTATAGTTCAAAATATAGGGAAAACAAGGGTTTTTAAATTTATTTGCAAACAATTGTACATAAACTATCTTCCACCTACCTGAAATGGATTATTGAAGACATTTCCCAAATAATCCAAATAATTTTTGAAGGTTGTGACCGTTGGGATGCATTTACAACTAATTTTGCAACTTTTTCAAAAATTTGCTTGACAACATTTCTTTCATTGTGCAACTTTTTGCCTTTCTTGCAAAATTGCTCTTTTTCCTTTATAGGACCAAAGTATAAGATCCCAAGGATAATTATGAACATAAAACATAATCAAATATCCTAAGAAAATACCTAGACTACCCTAAACATAAAACTATGCCATTTTACCATAGTCAAAGCCCAAGGTTTATAAAGACACCAAGGGTGACTGAGTCTTACAAGTTGGCTTATTAAAAATTTCTAAAATGATCTCTATGACCTTTAGGCATGAAGGCCCTTGGGTGAATCTTCTTAATACCCTAGAAGGATATTTCTTTTAAGAGTGGAGGGAGGTGCTCCTGCACCACTCATTGATTAAGGTTTATTGTTCTTTACTTAACCAAGTAACCTTATAAGGTGTGGGGTGTGGTATCCTTTTCAAACCAAGTTTGTTTATCATTTCAATTGAAGCCAAATTATCAGTGGAACTAGTATACAATTATTTTTCATACCTTTCCCTTGAATTTTCATATATTCTTGAAGATGGAATTTCTTTGAGGAGGCTCCTTGCTGATTGGCATCAAAAGTGATCTAGTGAACATCATGCATTCTCCACTCTTCGGACCAGCATGATTAGAAGAATTGGTAGTGTGGTATGAAGTAGTAATATGAAAATCCTCCTCATGAGTCAATTGTACCCTTCTGTCTCCATGACTATTTTCACCAACCTTCTCTAGACATCTAAATGATTGGTGACCTACTTGGTTTTAAGAGAAACATCTACCACTGAATACATTGGATCCCCTTCCTCCAAATCTGCCTCTTCTATTGGATCTTCTGCCCCTAAAGTTATCTTTGTTGCTTGATTTAGTCTCTAAAATATGTCTGCTAGTCTCTCCATGGTTTCTAGGAAAGGATCCTCTATTGTTGAATCTACCCCTTCCTCTAAAAGCATTGCCTCTTTCTCTGTTATTCTGCTCCCCCTTTCTCCTTTGTTTCTCTTCAATCTTTAGGGAAATATGAAAATACTTATGTACAGACTCAATTGTAACTAATGTGAGTTCATCTTGTATGCTATATTTGAGACCATTTATATACCTAGAAAGTTTATTATTTTCACTCTCATACATCTTTTCCTTAAGATTCAAATTATGAAATTCTTGGGTATAAGTACTTGCATCTAGGTCCTTTTTTTTTAAAGTTCTACAACTTTTTATGGAGCATTACTTCATAGTCGTCAGGGAAAAATTGCTTCTTTCTCTCAGTCACCATCCCCTTCCATGTGGTGATGGGGTTTTTGTCTTTATCAACCCTCTCATTTTGGAGGAAGTTCCACCAACTCAAAGCTAGTCCTTTCAATATGGATTTTGATGTCTTTACCCTCTGATTTGTAGGTATATCTTCACATTCAAAATGACTCTCAAGAGCCTCTATCCAATCCATGCATTCATCAGGATCTAACTTACCATGAAACATAGGTAGATCCCCTCTCTCTTTCTTTACCACTCTCTCTAGGGCTTCAAGTATGGCCCTCTGATCTTTAGGCACATAGCCTTGTTCATGATGTCTCTCATCCTCCTCTTATTCTCCCTCTGTTTATTTATTCTCTCCTCTAAGTACTTGTCCTTTAATATTTTCTATTTCCCTCTTCATGGTTCTATTCTCTTCTCTGATTTCTTTTTTATCATCCATCTTCTCCTACACAATCTTGGTTAATTCCATATTTATGATCCTCAAAGGGACCTCCCTTTCTCCTTCATCTCCTTCAGACATGATGTCTTCTCCTCTTGGTTCCCAAAAAAAGTCTTAGCGGCTCTGATACCACTTAGTGCAGAGTGCACACAACAAGAAGTGTAGACAAGGCCTACCCTCTCCACAAGTTGGATGATGTTCCCAACTTCATTCAATCCCTCAATAGGATGGTTTAGAATTCTCTTACACAATACAAATCATTGAATCCCTTCTGCCCAAGATGATTCACCTTCAATTTGGTCTACTCCAAGTCTTCAAGTTCCTAGAGAAAAATCCTCCAATCTAGTCCCCAACATGGGATAATTACTCACCCCACTCTCTCTGACTTAACCTTAGATTTTTAACCCTTCTATCTATCCTCAATGATGGATTTTCCATAGTAATTCAGACTCTACACAACCCCAAACTTGCAAGTCTCAGAATTTGACCTTGATGCTACTAGGTCTCTAAACTGTATTTCCTCACTTATGCAAATAGTGAATATGGAACCAAGCCTATTCAATATTTGTTTTTGGATCCTCCAACATACCCCTTAAAAACCCCAAAGTAATAGACAACAATCCTATGCATGCACCCTCAAACTATGAAAATGACTCTCTAGGCTAATTGATCAGTTTAGACTATGTTATGATGGAATGATTCAAGGATGGGAACATAGACTTGATTCAGTCACTTGGTGGTCTTCTACTATCTCCAAATACTTAAAAACATCCAACAAAATGGACCCATAACATTGTTGTCTTTCTCCTACATGTTAATTTCTTGTGCACTGAGTAAATACATGATTAATATTTAGCCTAGGGCATCACCATAGAAGCACCCGATGATCCTTCACACCTCTCAGCCTTTGGGATATTAAAGTACATTTCATTAACTTACATTTCACCAAGGTGCATTGAATTCCAATAGTGAGAATGCAAGTTAGGGCCACATCTTCATCACAAACCCCATTTACTGAGGGTTTTGAATGAGTTTTGAAAATAAAATTCAATATCTTACACAAAATAACACCAAATCAATCCAAAAAAAATGCTATAGAAACTAGATTCAGGTCACAACCTTGCAATATTAATTTATCTACTTGTTCAATCCATACCCGACCGTATAGTACAAAAAATGCTTAGAAAACTATGGTTTTTAATTAAATTTATGCTTCAAAATGTGTTCTATCTCAATATCTAAATTGGAAAGGCTTCCTAAATCTTAATTACTTCCCCATTAATGATCCAAGAAATTCAAATATGGTTGTGGCCGTTGGGATGAAAGTTGCAACATTTTGAGCAACTTTTGAAATTTTGCATTGACAACATTTTGCAAAATTACCAACATTTTGTCAATTACTAACAAAATTGATATTAATGCATCCCAATGGGTTGGGAATGACTCAAGACCCCTAGGGATGATGAAAAAAATCCAAATAAGGCCTAAGAGACCCCTCTACAATACAATAGACAAAAATGCAGAAAAAACCTAAAGAAACAGTCTAGTGAACTAAGGAATCCTTGGTTTATAGATGTACCAAAAGATCCTTGTTTACATAAGATGTACCAAACACAAACATACATACTAGGATGGCTCCAAGACACATCATTTATTACAATTTTCAAACAAAACAAGAAAATGTAAATAGAAGGCTTAGTTTCCCTGCACCACATACCCCCTCTCTCAGGTCCCCTCCCTATTTCCCCCTCTCCTTTTAACCCTTTCCATTTCTCCATGTATCTTCCCCCTCTATCAATTTTGTTATCTCTCTATATCTTTCACTCTCTCTTCCTTTTCTCCTCTATCACTCCCTCCCTCTTTCCATTCTCTCATATTTTCCCACCTCTCTCTTTCCCACCTCTCACTCACCCCTCTTTCCCTTCTCTCGCTCTCTGTGTCTTCCCCACCTCTCTCCTCCTCTCCCCATATACACCTCTCCCTTCCCCTCCACTTGTATCCCTCCTCTTCCCAATCTCCCCCCTTTATATCCCTTTACTTAGGTACACCTCTCTCCCTCTCTATCCCTTTACTCAGGTACATCTCTCTCTCTCTCTCTCTCTCTCTCTCTCTCTCTGGGAACCTAAGTCCTCTGTTACATTTTCATGTTTTGGTTTCATTTGTATTAAAGGATGAGTCTTTGAACTATCCTAGTGTGTGTGTGTGTGTGTGTGTGTGTGTGTGTGTTTGGTCCATATTGTGTGGAAAAGAGCCTTCTGGCGCATCTATAAATCAGAGGATTCCTTAGTTCACTTGGACACGATTTTGGAGTTTTTTTAATCTTTTATGTCTAGTAGGTTGCAGAGCATTTCATAATGTCTTCTTAGACATTTTTCATCATTCCTAGATGTTTTGGGTCATTCCCAACTTAATGGGATGCAATAATCACATTTTTGTTAACAATTGACAAAATGTTGTCAATCTTGTAAAATTTTCTCAAGATGTTGCAATTCTGTTCCCAATGGTCACAACCATATTTGAATTGGTTGAATTGGTTATGGAGATGTATTTAGGATTGGGGAAGACTGTCAGATTGAGAGGTTCTAAAAAACACATTTTGAAGCAAAATTTAATGAAAAAACCATAATTTTCTGAGCAAAATCACATTGTACGGTCGTGTATAGATTGAATCTTCCGATCAATTTCTATTGCTATGTTGGGTGATGAATCTAGTTTTTTATGCAGTTTATTTGAGTTGATTTGGTGTTTGTTTGAGAAAGTTAGAGAGGTTTGCAATAAAGATGTGGTCATAACTTGTGTTTTCACTAGTGGAATTTGATACCCATTGGTAAAATACAAGTTAAGGAAATTTAAATTAAGACTCCAAAGGCTCAGGTGTCTGGGAGTTCATCGGGTGCTTCTATGTTGATGCCCTAGGCTAAATATCACTCATGTATTTAGCCAGTGAAATACAAGTTAGCATGCAACAATAGTTGAAGAGTGTTATGGGTCCAAGTTTTTGAATGTTTCTAACCATTTGGAGTCTATAGAAGACCACCAAGTGTCTGCCTCAAGTCTATGTGCCCATCTTTGAACCATTCCATCAGGCCCTAGTCTAAACTGATCGATTAGGCTAGAGTGTCTCTGTAATAGTTTGCGGGTGCATGAGTAGGGTTGGTTCCTGATACTTCAGGGTTTGTAAGGGTCATGTTGGAGGATCCTATAAGAAGTATTTAATAAGGTTGGTCCCATGTTCACTTCCCAAGTTGAGAGAAGAAAAAATGTTTGGAGACCTTGTAGAGTCAAGGTCTAAAACTGAGATTTTCATGTTAGAGATCTTGTAGAGGCTAAGTGATTATTGAAATTTAATCCTTAGGAGTATGTTGTAAGGTTACAACCCTTAGTAGAAGTCTGAGACTTGGTTGAACTAGTTGTCCATGTTGGGACTTGTTAGAGAGAGACTTTCTCTAGGAACATTGAAGACTTGGAGTTGATAGTCAGGAGGGAATGACCTTGTGTTGAACAGATTCAAGGATTTGAAGACATTTGGAAAAGTCCAAATATCCTATTGAAGGATTTCAATAAGTTGGGGACACTAACCAACTTGTGGAAAGGGTAGGCCTAAAGTCTACACTTATTATTGTGCACTCTGCACCAAGTGGTATCAGAGTCACCAAGACTTTGTTTGGGAAGCAAAAAAGAAGACATCATGTCTGAAGGAGATGAGGGAGACATGGAAATATATTTGAGGATAACTAATGTGGAACTAGCCAAGATAGTAAAGGAGAAGATGGCTGAGAGAAGAGCAGTCAAAGAAGAAAATAAAACCATGAAAAGGGAACTAGAAAAACTAAAAGGGAAAGTGCGTAGAGGAGAGAATGAAGAGTCAAAGGAAGAAGTAGAGGAGGATATAACTAGGTAAAATTATAGGTAAAATGAGTGATATAATTAGTATGCCACTTGGTATTATTCTCCCTTATTATCATTATTAAAACCACCTTGCAAAGAAGATGATGTATCCCTTCCTCCTCCTCTATTCTTTTGAAAATATTACCTACTCTATTTTTTCTACCTTTAGAGCTCACTCATAGGCATCTTGCATATTACTAGTTCAATGCATGATCAATTCATATTAAATAGAAAATTTTAGGCCATTTACATACCTAGCATCCATTTTCTCACAAGTTTCTTGATGCTTCACTTGGATGGACAACTTTTAAAACTCATCTTTATAATCTTGTATATTAGAAAAATTTTGTTTTAAATTTTGAAATATATGAAAATGGGATCTACACATAATATATGGGAAAAAAATTCTCTTAGCTACTTCTCCATCTTGTTATAGATCCTTATTTTATCCTTTCCCTTCCTAGATCATTTATTTTGTGCATGATCCCACTAGATCATTGCATGAACTTTTAGCTTGGTGAATTCAAATTTAACTTTCTTTTCCTCTTTCATAGACTTCCATTCAAAGAATTTCCCCATATCATTCAAACAATCTATGATCTCCTCTGGTTTAAGACTACCCACATACTTTAAAACTTCAACTTTGATTCCTTCATTCCTCCATTCTAATGCCCTGAGAATCCTATCTTTAAACTTCATGCAATCTAATTGTTCTTCCTCATTTTTTTCATGTTGATCTACATCTCCTTGGTCTAATTATTTACCAAAGTTATCTCCTATTTGTCACATTCTCTAACACACCATCATATTCAACATATACTACTTCCCTTTGGAGGGTTTACATGTCTCTATGCATCTGAGCAAGACCTCCTCTTCCTCTTCCTCTCCAAGCCATCTTTTCACTCTAATCCTAGATAATTTAACCAAATTACAATAGAACATTTATTATTAGTAATAGAAAAAGAACACACGAAGCTCTAGAAATTAGATTAACTCCCCTTCATTATTCTCCATAGATTATGCTTCTACATTGAAAAATAAGTCTATTTTAACTATAATCTACAAATTACCATTTATGATAGATTTTTAAAAGATTTGAAATTTCCCATTTTTGGTAATATTCATACCTAACTCGATGATTATAAAATTTATAAATTAATGAAAGAGCTCACTCAGGTGACACTATTTTTGACTTGATACACTAATTGCATGTATGAAATGAAAGATAATTAAAAATTAGAATTTATAAAAATGCCAAAAATAGTAAAAGTCCAATTTTAGGTTGAACTTATAAGTAACACTCATAAAATATATTTTTGGGCTCATGCATTCTTGTGGCCCCATATACATTTCCTGGGAAGTGTGCTCTAACTTCATATAAGGATGTTGCATGGTAGTGTTATTTTTTGTTTACATAATTTGTTTATATTTCAAAGACTTGATGTGATGTGACCTATGACTATGGGGCTACTAGAATGTACAACCCCATAGTATATTTTATAAGTAACATTTATAAAATACACTATAGGGCTCGTGCATTCTGGTGGCCCCATAGGTGCTTTCTTGAATGTGTGCTCTAACTTTGTATAAGGATGAAATGGTTGTGATATTTTTTGTTTACATAATTTATTTCTATTTCAAAGACTTAATAGATTTTAATTAGTCACAATTAACATAAATTTTAATTTACTTTTATATGTATGAGTTTTAAACTAATAGATACTTAGAAATAATTAGTGATAATTAAAAGGATTTATAAGTTTTAATTTTTATACATTCTAACCTTAAATTCAATGATGAATATGTAATGCATCTATTTACTATGTTATGTTAGATGAATTTAGTGAGAAAGAGTAAGTATAAAATTCATAATTCAAATATATATTTCTAATACAGTAACCAATCATTTGAGCTGTGTGAATTTTATGTTAATCTTACATATTGTTTATAGTGGTTTATACTTAGGAATTTTGTCTTTTCATATTTTTAACTAATAATTTGATCATTACATGGTCAATATTTCTACATTATGAATTTAAAGACTTATTTGTTAAACCAAGTTATCTCTTTTCCCTTTTGACATTTACTTTGGAAAAATATCAACTTTAGAAAAATGATCAAACAAGATGATATAAGATATAAATAATCATTATTAATTATCTCTCATCTATATATGAAATAAAAATATATATTGCATAATCAAATTCCAAATCATCCAAAAGTCTTATATTCTATAAATATTTCATCATGCCATAATAACTCCATACAAAAAGAGAAGGTGATATCTATTCTTAGACATCGCTAGTTCTGCAACATATAAACATAGTAGGCACATGTTGTAGCCTTTAAAGAACAACCGGCCAATCCTTTAATGAAAGAATGCATTGACAGATAGATAATCATAAGATACAAATTTTGTGAATCTTGTCATGTACGAAGTCTATGGCCATGGTAAGCAGACTTTAGTGATTTGTATTGATTTTCTTTTTTAGGAAAAGTGGCCATAGCCACTAAAATATTTTTACTATTTACATATTATTATTAATTTTTACACAGGTTCAACAAGGACTCGTGGAGGAAAGAAATTGGAAAAGAAAACCTCCACATCATTGCCCGTAAAGAAACACAATGCAGGGAGGCGAACCTTATAAAATAGGCCAAACCTAGATAACGTAAACATTACCAGATACATAAGTGGCCATGACACAATGCCAATTACAACAATGGCCACATAAATTCCCCACCCATGCCTGAAGATTAACCATCGGTTATCAAGGAGATACAAATTATCACACCCCCAAATCCCACATTATGAACCACCAAGAGAGATAAAAGAGAAGGAAAAGGAAGCTAATCTAACACGATGGAACTTAGAAAAGATGTTATCACTAGAAGGAAGACAAGTAAATAGATTCCTTCAAAGTTCAGAAAAGAAGAACATGTACAAACTGATCCAAAGACCTGCATATACTCCTTCACAACCAACTAGCAAGATCAATTAGTAGTAGTGTAAAACACAAATATAAAATATACAAGCTCAGGATACATGAACGAGCATGTTCTGAGAAAAGTGAAAGTGGAACCATGCAAATGAGAGCTAGAGAAAAATATAGAAGCAATATTAATTATGCGTAATTGAGAGACTTAAGTCAAATGTGAAAGAAAACACTCATCCACATCCTGAAACAGAATGGGATCATCAATAGCCTTATTTACCAAAATATCTCCAACCATATTTGCTTCTCTAAAGCAATGAGTCAATTCAAAATTTTGAAGAGTTTCGAGTTTGTTGTGAACCAAATCTAGCCTATATCTTAATTTCCATGAGGAAGTCTTTCTAGAGGAGACGATGTCGTGAATCACCATTGAGTCACCCTCAATAATGAGATTAAAAAGGTTCATGGAGACTGTCAGGGAAAGACCAAGAAGAAGGGCTTCAAAATCTGGAACATTATTAGAATCTGGAGGTAACTTCTTGCAAGATGCTCTAATTATGTTTCCCTTCAAGTCTCTTAAAACAATCCCATCACAAGAAGTGCCAAGATTTTCCCTAGAGGCACCATCATAGTTAAGTTTAACAAATCCAGGTGGGGGAGCTAATCACGT
This sequence comes from Thuja plicata, assembly GCA_018584345.1. Lineage (NCBI taxonomy): Eukaryota > Viridiplantae > Streptophyta > Pinopsida > Cupressales > Cupressaceae > Thuja > Thuja plicata. The sequence goes on from MU224968.1 coordinate 5,238,984, forward strand.
TACATTTAAGCGGGAAGGAGAAAGTTTGGAAGAATGACAGCCATGAGGCGGAAGAGTCTACAACAAAGGCGAATTGTCATGAATGAAGAAATGCCATTTAGAAAACATTCTTTTGGCATTAATCAATTTGAAATGATAGGAAAGCATAACTTCTAATATAGCCCTCTCAATTGTACTGATCACATCTACCCAAGAATTAGATTCATTTCTAAAAAATCTTTCATTCCTTTCAAGCCAGATATTCCAAATGACTAGAGAGGGGTTGATCTCCCAAATGGGCGCAAATGTGGAAGCTTTATGAAAAGAAGGCCAAGCTTTGAATGATCACAAAGTTTAGGACCAATGGTCATAGACCATCCAAGACGTTGAATAATCCAATACCAACAATCAAGAGCAAATGGACAATGAAGGAATAAGTGATCAGAGGTTTCCATAAAAAAAGCCACATAAAGTACAAGGAAAGACATCAGTAATTCCTAACCTATCAAGCCTGGCACCAATGAGGACCCTATCTTGAATGACCAGCCAAGCAAAGGCACCTGCCTTGGGAAGGTAAGAAGGGCCCCAAAATAGATTTATAGGCCAAGAATCTGATGATTGATGAGAGAAATGTGAGTTATAGCCATCCTTGACCATATATTGCCCAGAGGGCAAACCTAGCCAAATGAGTTCATCTTCAAGGGGAGAAAAAAGGATACCCCTAGAGGTGAGCAAAGTATAAATTTCTTCTGTCAAATGAGAAAAAACCACTTAGTCTAGACATATCTCTCCAAACTGCAATGCCATAACGAATAACAAAGTAATGTGAAACACGATTGTCCCATACTTGCTTAAGGTGATTCTGTAAAGGGTGCCAATCCTGGATGCATGCCAAGGGAGTGTGACCATACCACGAATCTTCCCAAAACTGTGGTTTTGAACCATCATGAATTAGCCAAGAAAGGGAAGGCAAGATGAGATCCCGACAAGAGACCATTAAATTCCACATGGCAGAGCCCCGAGGTAAAATTGACGTTGTAAAGATCCTTTCCTGTCGTTAGTGTCAAGATATTTCAGTCTCATAAGTCTGGCCCATTTTGAGTTCAGATTTTGGTACAACTTCCAAAGATTCTAATGTAGAACAAGTAAATCATTTGTTGACAACAGGAACTTGAAAGTTTTGGATTAAGAAAAACTTGAAAACAGAAATTGACATAGGTATTGATTTTAATGTAGAACAATTAAATCATTTGTTGACACCATGAACTTGAAAGTTTTGGATTAAGAAAAGCTTGAAAACAAAATCTGACATAGATCTCAAAAGAGGTCAGAGATAATGAATAAATGAGATGAGCTGCTGTTGCATCTCCCTCAAAGCCTCTCAAAAAATACTACAAAATATGGTCTGTACATATTTTGAAAGCCTTTGAAGGATATTCAACAGTAGTTCCCTCATACTTCTCCTCAAAATCCATGCACCCCATAAGCTGAAATGATGAGACAGAGAGCGTTTTGTAACAGTGTTAATTGGGAAGATGAATTTATAAGAATGTCAACTGAATTGTTAGCATTTTAGTATTGAGATCTATTGGTCCAGTTCCACTGATGAAATTCAAAAAGTCATTTAATGATTAAAGCAGAAGACAAGCTTATCAGCATAAAATCTCCAACAGATTGGTTGACACCATTTTTTTCCTCGTGTCATTTCAATTCATGCATGTTAATGGTAGGTCCAATTATAAAGATTAAATGCCATCAACATTCCTTTCACATGGCTAATACATTTTCCTGCGCACGTTAGCTCAGTGGGAATAATGTCACCAAGATTAAAACAAATAAGAGTTTGACTTTTAACATGAGATTTCAATTCTAAACTTTTAAAAGTACCTTCAATATATCTATTGAGAATATAATCGAATAATTGACTTTGAAACATTTTCCATAGGTTCTTAATTAGCAAAAGGAATTGACGACTTACATCACTATTATTAGAGGCATATATCATAGGAATGTTGTGTAATGAAAAGAAAAATGCACCACCAAGAACAAAACAACTGTCAAACTGCAGTGAAATATAATTTTCTTTTATCTTGATAAAACTTGGTTGGATTTCATTGGATGTCGACTAAGATGTCTGATTTTAAACCACTTACATTGGTTCCTCCACAATTACTTTTTCCTATATTCTGGTCCTACTTTCTCTTATAAATATTGCAGTTCACAGTATTTTCATGTAAGCTGAGCCTCCCATTCTTTTCCTCTTTTGGAAAAACATTTGATGATGAAGGCTTGTATTATATTCTTCTG
>MU224968.1:5241319-5280206 GCA_018584345.1 Thuja plicata
ATCATAGCAGAGCATTGAATGAGATATTTTTGATGCTATTGAGGAAAGAGGTTAAAGCCAGCTGCCTCCATTATTTTTTTAATGATGCAATGAGATTTGAATCATATCAAAGGTTTTATGTAAGGATGTAAGGATATAACTACTTTCTCTTATAAATATTGCAGTTTACAGGTTTTTTTCATGTAAGCTAAGCCTTCCATTCTCTTCATCTTTTGGAAAAAAAACATTTGATGATGAAGGCTTGCATTATGATTTTGATTTGTGGAGGAAGTTGGTCTTACCTCTCCTTCAATGGCTTCTGAAATATCATAACAGAGTATTGAATGAGATATTTTTGGTGCCATTCAGGAGAGGATAAAGCCAGCTGCTTCCATTATTTGCTTTATGATGGCATGGGATTTCAACCATATTCATGGAATTATGTAAGGCTATAATTTATTTATTTATTTATTTTTTTACTTTACGACTCTTGATTAATTCTTTTAGAGCAATAATTGAGATATTTTTTTATGGTGTTGAGGAAAGAAGTCAAAGTCATCTAGCTCCATTATTCTTGATAGTTAGTTAGTGATTTGTTTTAGTGATTTTTTGTTATTACAAGTTCTCAAATTATACATGTGAATAATCTATCACTTTTGGTATACTATAAATAGTTGAGGTTACTTGTTCTATCAAAATTTTAATTTCATACATAGTTAGGCCCCACTTTAGTGGTGTGTCTTTTGTACTTTGATCATATCTAATTCTACTCTCACTAGCTTCAAATTGAAAACCTTATCTATCGCCTGGGTCAATGGTCCTTTATTTAGCCCTGATTAGCTAGAGAATGACACTCCAAGTGCCCTTTTCCATCTTAAAGGGGCCCAATTTTGGATCATCCAACAGTCAGATAATATAGATGGAAACTCATTTCCCTTATCATCCCACTTCAAATATTCAAATACATTTTTAATGAGGTGAGGTATAAAAACAATTCTTACCCCCTCATTTGGGACATCTTATCCTATCATACAACATATCGCATTGCCTCAATATCTCATTGAGAAAGCAATCAAGCATTATCAAGGCAGTGAAGGAGAGGTCAAGTTTAGATTTCAAGCATTCAAGATGGCATCCACGATCAAATTATTATGAAGTCAATTATGCACTCCTACTTGACAATATCAACCTTTTCGACGAGACTTCAACAAAAAGGAGATCCATGAAGGTATAACATTCTATATTAGAATTTCAATTTCAAATATACCTATGTCCTTTAAAGACATGCTTTCAATTTCATTTTCTTTTTCAATTTGTATTCAATTTTAGGGTTAATTCCAAGCCTAGGGTTTAACCTAGGTGAACCCCTATCAACCCAATGATATTTTCTCTCTTTTGCACGTGTAGGTGACAATATCTAAAGACAAGAATCAAAATTTGGGAAGAGAAGACAGGGACATAAATAATTAGCTTGTGTAGAGAAAAAAAGATAGCGACAATGGTGATCATTTCTATCAATGTTGGACACCTTTTTGACAAAAAAATTTGAGGGGGATTTCGGACAACATCGTAATCCAAAAAATACATCTTTTGTCCACATCCAACGCTAATGGACAAGGGCTCCCAGATCTGACATTGTCTTCCACTTTCAGGCCTAGATTTTAGACACGAGTTACTCTCTATTTTTTATTTCAAGATTTATACTTTACGTCTACACATCTAGTCGAAAGCTTCCTACACATGTTAATTACTATAAATTTCACACCATTAGCCCTAGATCTTGCATTCAATCCACAGCTTTTCATAGCTCATTTTCAGATCAATCAAGGAGTATTGAATTCACCTAGTGCCCATTGCTTTTCAATCAAATTTGAGATTGAGCCAATTGGATCCATTCTCCTTCCTAGAGTAATCAAAGGAAATAGGCTTGATTTCTAGTTTGCATGCATAAACATGTGAACCATATTTTCCAACCATTGCATTTTAGTGAACACAATGTATCTTATGACTACTTGTGATTTTTTTTTTAGATATGGTTTCTACATGCACTTAATTAGTTCATATTTGTAATCATTTTAAAAATATATCATTTAGCCAAATCATTAATTGATCCTTATATTGAGAAATTGCATTGTTCAATCATTTATTTTCCTTTTATTATCAATTATATCTGTCTTTATGAATGAGTTTCATGGAACTTTTTCCTACATCTAATATCCCTATGAGAAGAAATTATAGACTTATAGCTTCCCAAAGTTTAAATACCAACGGTATGGATCCTGAGTTGGCCAACCTATTCTATGGGAATTTAGGAGAATCCTCTATTTCTACACAAGAATACGTAACAATATGGAGAACCATTCAAATCACACTTATCATGATGAGGATGACTTGTTAACTCAAATATCTATTGACCAATTGGGAAATATTAACCATGAGTTAGATAGGATTCAATAATGGATGGGTCAAGAACACTTAAAAGGTGAGGAAATATGCTAGATTGAAGGAATGAGGAGAATGATTCAATGTGATGAACATATTGTGGAAGTTTTGTGTTATAATATGCATATTGTTCCCACTAATGTTATGCCAATGAAAATTTGTTCTAAAGCTCTTAATTATTGTAATTCTAAAATTAAGGTTGAGCATTCCATTCCTATGCCTACATCATTGCCTGATATTTGTACATACGTATCTTCTATCATGGATATGTTCAGATGATGTTGCTGGAATGTTTTCATTGATGTTAAAAAAGGTGTACCAGATGATTGTTCCTCCCATATTGAATAGAACTAATTTATCTTATGCAGTTTTTTATAACACTAGATGTTGTGGATGATTTATTAATAACAATATATCTTTGTAATACATCTACCATGTTTAGTTGATGAAGTTTGGATGGATGTTGTGTTTAAAGTTTCCTTTGGATATCCTTGGTGTCCAATTATTTATGCAGTATATTAGGAGTTTTTAGTATAACAGCTTGAATCATGTTTTTTTGGACCGTTACTTCCCAATGTTATGCTTCAGTTGGTGCTGAATTTTTTATGATCCAGACATGGTATTGGTTATGGCATTCTCATCAGCTCTAGAACATATGTATCTTTTGGTGCTTAAGCTGTGTAACATGGTTATTTTATGTAAGACATATCTTTGGGTCCCTTGGTAGCATGTCGAGCCTTTCTCATATGTATGAACTATCCTTTAGGTCTATGGACATCATGTTGATCCTCATTGTATATCAGAAGATACTTTATTACCAAGATGACATATTTTTCTAGGCTGACATACATTTGTGATTCATCGGATATGCATATGCTTAGAGAACATATTTTGTATCCAAGTATCTAGATAAGGTACAAATACTGAAGATGATATGATGTGAGTATGACTATATGGTGAAGTATACAAACCAAATAAGAAGAAGGAAGGTTTAGTAGAAGATCTCAGTTCAGATATCTTGTTGACTGTAATAGTACTATTCATCAGAATTGAATCCATGCTTGTGCAGATGAAATTACATCGGTTCAAGTTTTATCTATAAGATCATTTTTTTCTATTAATTGTGATAGCTATTTTTTATTTAAGGTAGTGAGTCTTACTTGCAGTGATCATTTTAATAATCACCTTAACCGATATCACCTTAACTAGTGTTCTTATTCATGAGAATTATCTTCTCTATGTTTTTTTTTCCATCTTGGGTTTCTACGTAAATATGGTATTTATTAAGCATGGTGTTTTTTTTTCTCTTTCATGTTTATCTATGTTTATATTATTAGTTTTAATTAACATTGTTACCAATGTAGTTAAAGTTTAAAATTATCTTGGGATAATTGATTGACCCCCACCCCTCCCTCAATTATTCGAGGTTGTTTAACAATTGGTATCATATATTGGTCCCTTGAAGATAGAGCTTAACCGCTTGAGGGATATCTTGATTGATTAAACAAATGGCTAGAGAATATTACACTTATTTTCTGCGGAACAACAACAGTCCACCAACTTTATGTATTCATCACAATAATATTGCAATTGGAATTGTATGATAAAAAAATAGACAAATATAGAACCACTATCAAAATATTTTGTCAAGCATGGAAGGAAAATGAAAAACTAATCATAACGTATAGAAATTAGGAAATCTCAAGAATACAGTGTCTACAATATTCACACAAAATGGATTTGTTAAGAACATTTTCAGGAAACTTCAAGCAAATGTTTCCAGCAATGGAAGCTTTGTAAACAATGGACATGAAATTTTTTTTACACAAATGCGATTGGTATGTATGGATCCAAAACTCATAGTTTCTAAATATATCCTCCTGACAACACAAAAATATGATTTGGGGGATGAGAAATGAGTTTTAGAAAATGTTATGATTATAACTCTTGTAGAAATGTTCTAATGTAATATTCAGCTCTTAATAGGGCTAGGTCTCCTAACAGGGACACAATAATTTTAGTACATATTTGTGGGTACCATCCCCACCGGGATTTTCCCTTTGCCAGGGTTTCCTCGATAACAATTCATGGTTTTATGAGTTAGGTGTTGTGTGTTTGTGTTCTTTTCATTTTAGCATTTATTAAGTTAAGTTGGAAATTAATTGGTTCATTTTTAAAGTGTTGTAATACTGATTCACCCCCCCTCTTAGTATTACTTATTCCTAACAAGGAGATGGTTGTAATTGTGATCATGGTAATGCAAATGTATACCCACTATAGAGAGGCATGCAAATGTAACTGTAATATGATTTAATGAATTGTATTATCTTGTTAGATGGGATTTTTGTTGGTAATCATCATGTACTTGTATATTATTTGTTATAGATTAGGAATATGTAGATATGAATTTTAAATAAATATAGGTTATTAATGATCAAACTTTTGTATTATTTCTTTATGGTCTCTTGATTAGATCATGTGTTTGTACATTTCTAAGTAGTGACGTCAAGGAACCTAAGAGGAAATGGTATAATGTTTTGATGATTAGAATTATTTCATGTTAATAATGTATTGCATCATTATTTGTTTCCATTGTGCATAACAATATGTTAATGTAGTTTTTAAAAAAAATTACCATGTTCTTTAGCATTGTGTGTTGTCCTCTTAGGTTTCCTAGTGGGGCGTTATAGAATATCGATCATGCATCTAAATGACCTAAGATGGATGCATGTTGTGGAGATGTCCACTTTTCATGCACTTATCCTACTAATTTGCAGATATGTATAATTTTGTTGAGGCATAACAAACTGCAACCTGTGTAGTATAATGCCCAGTTCCACTACCCATCGATGCCCAGATTCAAACCAACATGTTTAAACTCCCATTTTTAAAACTAATTGGATCTTCTGGACTCACTTTCAAATATCTCTAGGCTATAATTTATTCTATCCATTCATTTTGGCTCGACATCTTTTCATTTGATTTTTTTCACTATCTTCTTACTGTATTAGGATAGCTTGCTCACGATCACTTGGTCTCCATAGCATCACATCTCTTTCTTTCTTTGACTTCACTCCATAAACATAGGTTTTGTGGTTTTGGAGGGGAGTCTCCTACCTTCACACTTCATATTTTATTGAGCATATCAATACAAGTACATTAGAAGAAGAAGTGGAGTGATTCACAAACCTTCACTTTTAGTGAGTTTCTTTCTTATATATATATATATATATACTTGTACTATTTCCATCTCTATCAAATTTTTTTAATTTTCATTATCTTCCATTAACTTAATTTAATCTAAGTTGTTATAGTCAATTCATTCATAATATGTTACTTTCTCTATACTCTTCCCATACTAAATGAACACACATCATGCATACGTCTTATATATGTGATGTCATCTTGACCCATTTAGATGTTTGAGGCAGTGAGCTAGTGGAAGTTAGACATTTAATTGTGATAAATTTATTTTTTGGCTATAGTAGTTAGAATATCATTTTGTGTCTGTATTTGGTATTTATTTTGAGTTTTGTGCCTTTCGTGTTCTAGTTCACTCTATATCTCTTCATCATTTAGTTTGTCTTGATCCCCTATCTCACCAAAGTGCTAGTAAAATTGAAGTGGCACAAGGGACGATTCATCCTTCAAGACTTTAATCGGTCTTGTGGTTTGTGATGTTTTCCTTCTCCACAACAATTCCTCAAACAAGCAAAAAAATCACAAAACAAAAGCTCGTACCCAAATAAAAAATAACTTTAACATTCATAGAGAAAAATGTTCATCCCTTGAAATAACCATTAAATCTTATAAAAATTATTATAAACAATGTGAAGAGAGATTACAATGTAAACTTTAAATTGAAAGTTATTATAAATATGAAACCAAAGGTTAACCCTTAATATAGTGATTGCAGAAACAAAATAATAAGAAGAAAACAAATACACATGAATCACTAGATTTATGTGGATAACCCCTTTTAACCAAAAGATCCACCATAGAAAGAGAGGTAAGTTTATTACTAATCTAATGAATAATACAAAAAAAATACACTTCTCTATAAAACCTTGTAGAATTTGACATCACTCCATTAGCCTGCACACTAATCAAGACTTAGAAAGGAAGAACTCTAGCTTAAAGTACCAATTTTTAGAATCTTGCGAGGATGAATGTCACTATGGTATCACAAACTACATGTAGTAAAACAACCTAGAAAAATATCATTCCCACCTCCCAAAAAAATGTCTTACATATGTTTTTGATTGGGATAAAAGAAGGTTTTGATGGGCCCCAAAACCTAGTACAGATAAGATTTTGACATTGATCTGCAACCCCAACAAGATGAATAGATGCAATAGATATCACATTACATGACATCATCCCAAAGCTAGCAAAGTGATAGCAACATTACAACATAGAACAATAAATTTACAAGCTACCCTAAACAAAATACAAGGCGTACACCTTAAATCATAGAGATAGTCTCCCAATCAAGGAGATCCTTGGGGTTTTGAATGGTACCCCAAACCATATCTTTGGGTTTTTTCATGGCTCCCCAAAGAATATAAACAAAAAACATGAAATGAATGTACATTAGAAAACTAGTTGAAACCATAAATTTGGATTTTACCATGGCTCCAAAATACAAAAGAAAGGGTTTTACTATGGAACCCCAAACCATAGAATCGTTGGTATCATATATTTCCCAGAAGGGAAAAACTAGTCTCCCAAAAGAACTCCCCTCCACCTCAATAGGATAAATGAGAGAGGAAGTTTTCCTTCACAAAATTGAACTTCGATACCATCCATCGTTCCACTCAACAGCTGCAAAAGAGAGACAAACTCTACCACTGTCAACTCCACCCTCAAAGAACATCACCACCTATATATATTATAGGCCCACCTCATTAGAAAATGAGAGTAGAAGAGACAACAACCAAAGATTCCCAATCCTCCATTATTCCACTAAAAGTAACCTCATCAGAGTCCTCTGAATCATTAGAAAATATAAGCATAGGACTCCACCAAGGGTATGAGCGACCCCAAAATCTGATAATCTCCAAAACCAAAAACAACCAATAGCCAAAGAGGGCCCTTGAAAATTTTTAGCATCCACCATCTAGCAACAACCATAAAAAACACCTCCAAGAAACCATACCACAACACCAAGAAAATCATAACTCTCCTAACCAGGGAAATAAACCTCCCCACCAAAGATAGAAATATCAACCTCAAAAGGACATCTGCAACTAACACCAAAAACCAAAAAGTGTAGAGCATCACCTATATTCACCAACAAAATAGAAAACACCCCTAAAACCACAACATCCATAATCACTTCCAACAAATCCCTCAAACTAGCATACACCCAGTAACAACCATACTCTAAAACCTAGAGGTAGCTAGACTGTTAAAACCTCCAAGCCAACATAGACAACACACAAAGTCCAAAAGGTAGAAATACCTATATCTAAATGAGGGAGGAAACCAAAAGAACCATAACTTGCCCAATATTCCCTCCAGAAGTCCAAGAAACAACTCAGAATTTGAGAACTATGAAGGGAAGCAACACCAACATAACATAGATAACCACTAAAAAATAACAAGGAGACACCAAAAGATGACTCTTCCTGAAGAGGAAAAGACCTAAAATGAATAAAGGCGACAAAAACATAAAGAGGACAAAGCCCCCAACTGAAGAGGTCAGACGATCTTCCAATAAGATACCACCAAATAGACCATAGAAGACTAGCCAAACTACCCCTAACCAGGGAAAAATGAAACAAAAAGGCCCCCAACAAAGCCCAAACCTTCAGATCGGACATAACTTAGAGCCAAAAACAACCCTCCAAAAATGGCTCATTAAGAAAAAAGAGAGCAAATGGTACATTGACGCCCCCATCCTCATCATCATTGTCAAAACTTCCATCAACATCTTCATTCTCTACATAAAAACTAATAGAGGATCTCCAACCTCTCTCTCCCATCCTATGAATAAATGTACCTCTTGCAGATGTTTCTTACAACTATAACATTTCATCTAGCTAATCGGGGCACCCCTAGACAAAAAATAAGAGAATTTGTCATAAACACTTATGAAAAGGACCTATAATTATAAGCATAACCATTGTGCATACACTTACAACTGCTAAAAATGTTCAAACACCTAAAAATATGAGTTTATAAAAGAGGAAGCCCAACTATTTTGTCTTTTTTCCTAGAGGACAAATGATATAGGTAACTTTTCCCTTACATGGTCTCTTTTACCAAATACTTAAATGCTTCAACTTCTTATGGGTAAATTAGAAATGACATTAGTAAATATATAAATAAAAGCATTTGCATGGTTGATGTTACCTAAATCCTTACACTAACAGACAGAGACAAAGAGGTACTACACTAACAACCTAATCTATAGAAAATTGACTACCTCCTAGAAATTGTTCATCATTATGAAGAAATGGTGGGAAATATGCTAAAGGAGATATGTAAAGTATAGTACAAGGAGATATATATAGTTTCAAGCAATGATATTTACCTAAGGAATGATCACTATCTATGTCACTAGTAACTAGAGTTAATGCTTTAAAAAATGCTAAGAAATACATAGTATCACATATTATAGTATTAACCATGTCATTTGAATTGTCATCCAAATGTATTATCATGGGTGGTGCAATAGGAGAAGGATGAGAAGAATCCATTGGAATTGACAACTTTAGTTTTCTAATAGGTTGTGCAATGTAAGGATCATCTCTAGGAGTGTGTGAAGGTAAGGAAGGTTGAAGAGACATGGCCTAAAAAACAACCAATTTCTTAAGTAAAGATTTTATTCTCATAGAAAGATCACAATCCATAGCATGAAATATTTGGTGGCATTATCTTGTACTACAATTTTTCTAATTATGATTTTTTATCTTCTATAGAAGGAAGTACAATATCACTCAACATTGATTCTTTTTTTTTATTTGTTTAGGAAGAAAAGGAGGAATAGAATAAACCTATAAATATTGAGATATGAGAGGAGGTGTCTATGGTCTCATTAATTTTCTTCATTTTCCTTTGTAGTATGGAGGAAGTGGAGCCATAGCATAAAAACTGGACTCTCTACAAAAAAGAAGCATTCTTGGTCTAGGATGTGGTTTATTGATTACTTGTGTGGCAAATTTTTTTTATTTTAGTATCCATAGACATGAAAGGATCCATAAGGGTAGTAATTTAAGTGGGTATTAAGAAACTACCTAAGGAGAGATCATTTATGCTCTTGGTCTTGAAATTTTGGTAGGAAAATAATAATGTATCTTTACAATGTCAAATGGGTTGAGTGTGGAGGCCAAAAGTACTAAAGTTGGTGCAGGAGAACCTAGGCTAATCCCTATTAAAATTTTGATGTGGATTTTACTGACCTTATCCAAGTTAGTAGTGTTTATTTTATGCCTTAGGAGGTATTTCAAGTTTTTCAATAGGAGGATTTGACTAGGATCAATCCAACCTAGTGGTTTTATGTTTTGAGTGTGTTTAGTAGTTTTTTAGCCAAAATGGGAATTTGGGGTCTAACAACATAGAAGGCTTAGAAAGGCTTAGTTTTGCACCTAATATGTTCTCTATGATCATTTGTGATAGGTTAGAGGTCACAGAATTAAGTTAAATGCAAAATCAAACAGTTCTCAAAATGTTGCATGACAACATTTGCAATATTGGATTCCTTTAGATGTGGGATGATGGGTAGTTGGTGTAACTTCTTATAATCATGGGAAAAGAATATTTAGACATGAAGGATCCCATTTCCCGAGGTGTGATAATGTAATTTGATATTTTGAATTGAAAATATAGCTCTGTTCTCTGAATTTTGTTGACAATCAACTAATTTTGTGTATGAGTGTTTGTAGATGGATTGAATAGTATGATCTAGTGTTATATTAGTGTATTAGAGGTAGTTTTAAGAATATTTTGTTTACATTTCAAGTTTTTGTGAGTTCGTTATATTAGGTTTTTAAATTTTTTTGTAAGTTACATAGTTGTTGTTATTGATAGGGAAGATTTGAGAAAAATGGCTCCCCCATAGAATCCAACCGTGCATTTCCTCATGGTCTAGGTGAATATGGTAGGGGGGCCTCTTTATGGTTTAGATAGGAGTGTAGGAGTCTAGGAGAGAAAGGTAATTTTTAAAGGCAAGCCCTAGGAGAGTCCTATTCACCTGGTTAGGTGTTTGGTAGAGATTTAATGGTGTTTGATTGTAGGGGAAGGATTGGGAGAGTTAAACCAAGCATGGTTTTGTGAGCATAGAGGTCCTAAAGATACCTCCTAGATATATTAGTCATTTAACAATCTAGTAAGATACATTTCTAAGTAGAAATCATCAGACTAGAAAAAAAATCCCTATTAGTTCTTAATTCTAGGGACCAACAGTACGGAGACCATAGAACCCTAAGACCACAAAAATATTTAATGTCTTGGAAAAGGGTGTCAGAATATCCAATTTTTTTGGGGGGTTATTTGGGGAAATTGTGAAAGAAGTGTGAAAAAATCACTGATTAGGGCTAATTGACCTATTAGGCCTAAAAGGCCAAATCCATTGATTGTCTTGAGATCATTTGGGAAAGTATTGATGCCCTGACCAAATGGGATCATATGGAGTTATAGAAGATTCCAAAACATGGATTACACCCCCTTCATACACTTGTGAAGTAGTGGAGATAAAAATGCACTTGGAGTCTTCCAGGAAGGAGTAAGGGATTGAAGAGCACTTTGTTGATAGATACCCCACGGTGAAGCACAAAGGTTACCAACTCATAGAATGGTATTGGAGAAGTACTAGGATAATTAAGAAAGGGCTTGAAATATCCTAGAAGAGAGGGTAGGATCTTGTGAAGGCTAGGAATAGGAAGATTCCTAGATTAGATTGTGCAAGCACGCCTTGAGTGTAGGTATCAGAGCCAGTAAGATTTAGCTTGTGGTTAATGTTTTAACTAGAAGAATCATTAAGAGAATCTAAAATGGTGACAAATGAAAAGCTTGCAAAGAAAGTGGATGAGAAATAACAAGAGAATAGATTTCTCAGAGAGAGATTGACACAATTGGACCACAAGGTGGACCAAGTGGAAGAAAAGACTGAGGAAGTAAAAGATAAGGTTGAAGGAAAGAGTAAAGAGATAGCCTTAGATGATGAAATCCCTGAAGCTGACCCTGTCCTCACTAAAGAAACCTTCTTGAAAGCATTAAAATCCTTCAGTGAAAAGGCATTGGAAGGAGTTCCTATCTTTAGTGGAAATATGGAACCAAAGCTAGTCCTTGACTGGATTGAAGGACTTGAGAATCACTTTGAATATGATGGCATAACGAAATTTCAGAAGGTAAAAGTGGCAAAGGCTAGACTTAGAGGGTTTGCACTCACTTGGTGGAAGTTTATCCAAGATGAGAGGGAGAAAGAAGGAAAGAAACCCATAGCCACTTGGAAACCTATGGTAACCAAAATCAGAGAAGCATATGTACCTGAAGATTATGAAATTCATTTACATAAAAGGAGACAAAGTCTTAGACAAAAAGACTTGGATGTTAACTCTTACACTAAATAGTTTCAATGGCTATGCATGAGATCAAGAATTGGAGAAGAGGAAAGTGTCAAGGTATCCAGATACCTTAATGGTCTAAAATAGATTATCCAAGATGAATTGAGTGCACTTACTCCTATAGCTGTTCAGAGAGGCCACCAACTTGTAGTAAAGGTGGAAGATAATTTGAGAAAGAAATAAGAATCAAGCAATACAAGAGGTAGAGGTAAAGGAAGAGATGGAAGAGATAAAAGGAGTAGATATGGTGGTAGAAGTCAAGAATCAAATACTCAAGGAGAGACCAACCTAACTGAACATCAAGAGGTAAGTTCAAGAAGAGGAAGCTTCAATAGAGGAAGAGGCTCTAATACTAATTGGAGAGGAAGAGGCAATAGCCAAGGGAGAGGTTCCTACTTTGCAACTATGAAATGCTATCACTGCAACCAAATGGGACATCCTACCTATAAGTGCCCAGAGAAAGGTTTTACTTATCAAGTAAGTGACAAGATAGTAAGATTTGTGTAGGAGGATTCTAGTGGTGGAAATAGACACCCTGAAGTACCCTTAGAATCAGAGGAAGGAGAAAATATGATGATAAGGAGAACATTGATCAAAGAACCAGTAAGAGAGGAGCCAAGCCAGAGAAGAGCACTATTCAAAGTGAAGTGCAAAATTATGGGTAAAGTTTGTAGAGTCATCATAGACTCAGGGTTTACTGACAAAATTGTGTCAGAGAAGGCAATTAATAAACTAAAGATGAAGAGAATCCCACATAGTAACCCATGCAAAGTTACTTGGTCGAACAAAGGAAAACATGTCCTTGTGAATGAACAAGCATGGGTGGACTTATAAATTGGAAGATATAAGGATAAGGTATTGTGTGACGTCCTACCCATGGATGCATGCCACCTTTTACTTGGAAGGCCATGGCAATTTGACAGACAAGCCATGCATGTTGGAGCATAGAATGCATATTCATTCAAGAAAGATAATGTGACTTTCAAAATCCAGTCACCATTGGAAGAAGGATAAGTGAAAGCGTCAGGCCCTAATGTCCTATTGGTGAGTGAGAAGGAGTTCCTAGAAGCTCTAGAAGAAGTAAAGGGAGTAGCATATGCTTTGGTTTTGAATACAAAGGAAGAAGAAGTAGAAAAGAAATTTAAGAAGACAAAGATTTCTCAAGAAGTATAATTGTTTCTTAAGGAGTACAAAGAAATTTTTAGTGATGGACAACCAGAAAGCCTACCCCCTAAGAGAGCTGTTAGTTACCAAATTGACTTTATCTCAGGATCTACCCTTCCTAACAAGGCTACTTATAAGATGACCCCTCAACAAAATGAGGAAAATGCCAAAGAAATCCAAGACCTCCTAAACCAAGGCCTCATTAGGAAAAGTATAAGACCATGTGTCGTACTCATTATCCTAGCATCCAAAAAGGGAGGAACTTGGAGGCTATGCACTATTTCCAGAGCCATTAACTGAATCACCATTAGGTATAGGTTTCCTATTCCTCGGATAGAAGACCTAATGGACTATCTAGCAGGAGCAAAGAACTTTACCAAGATTGTCCTAAAGAGTGGTTATCATCAAATTAGGGTCAATGAGGGAGATGAATGGAAGACTACCTTCAAAACCATAGAAGGTTTGTATTTATGGTTTGTGATTCCATTTGGGCTATCAAATGCCCCATCCACATTCATGAGGCTAATGAATGAAGTACTCGAGGACTACATCAGTAAGCTTTTTATAGTGTATTTGGATGATATCCTAATCTTTAGTAGGACTAAAGAAGAACACTTAAGGCATCTGCAAATTGTGTTTTAGAGACTGCATGAAGAAAAGCTAATGATCAATTTGGATAAGTGTGAATTCCTAAAGCAGGAGCTAGTATATCTTGGTTTTGTGTTGTCTCATGGAAAACCTAAGATGGATCCATGCATGGTGGAAGCCATCATCAATTTTCCTACTCCCAAAACTCCAGTAGAGGTGAGAAGCTTTCATGGTTTAGCTCAATATCATAGGAAGTTCATTAAGCAGTTTAGTACTATTTTTGCTCCTATGCTAGACACCATAAAGGGTGGGATGAAAACTAAGTTTGTATGGAATGAGAAATCTAACCAAGGATTTGAGTTCTTGAAGAATAATACTTCCACCCAACCCATCTTAACATTACCAAGTTTTGAGAAACTTTTCATAGTTGAGTGTGATGCTAGCAATGTTGCTATTGGGGCAGTTTTAATCCAAGAAGGGAGACCAGTGGCTTTTCGTAGTTAGAAGCTTAGTGGTGCAAAGAGGAAGTATTCTTCCTATGAATTAGAGATGTATGCTCTAGTCCAAGCACTACAAAAATGGAGGCACTATCTACTTCCAAAGGAATTTGTTGTATATTCATAAAATCAAGCACTTAGTTTTTTTAACTCCCAAGACAAGCTCAGTCACAAGCACATGAAATGAGTGGAGTACTTCCAAGATTACACCTTCAACATCAAGCATTAGAAAGGATTGAAGAAAAAAGTGGCTAATGCACTGAGTAGGAGGCTTCTGACACTGAAAGAAGAAGAACTGCAGAGTATGGGCATTGAGAGATTCAAGGAATTTTATGTAGAGGATGAAGAATTTGCAGAAATATACAAGGTATGTAAAGAGCATAAAAATCATTTCCATGGCAAATTTTCTGAATATATAATGTAAAGTGAGTTATTGTTTAAAGCGATTCAGTTATGTGTCCCTAGAGGATCAATTATGGAAAATCTAATTCAGGAGAAGCACAATGGGGCACTTAGTGGTCACTTTGGAGTCAATAAGACCCAAGAGTTAGTGCAGAGGTTCTATTTTTGGCCTAGAATGAATTTGGATATCAAAAAGTATGTGGAGTGTTGTGTAGTGTGTCAAAAAGCCAAGAGCACATCCTCTAATGCATGTCTTTATCAACCACTCCCCATTCCATGTAGACCTTTGAAATGCTTGAGCATGGATTTTGTTGTGGGATTGCCAAAGACAAAACAAGGATTTGACAGTATATATGTCATAGTTTATAGATTGAGTAAGTGTTAATCTCTAAGTTCTATTGATGATTAGTGACCAAAACTTAGTCATTCACCTAGGTATTTTTAGTTGGCTATCACTGTGGTTGAGCTAAAACTATGCAAGGCCGAGCAACATTGCCGAGCAGTTTTTCAGTTTGCCTAGTTACATTGCCGAGCTGAGTTACATTGCCAAGTTGAGAAGGATACAGGGATGTTAAGTGTCGAGCGACAGACAGTCAAGTGCCGAGTAGGACAATTTTTGTATACATGTCTGGAATGATACAAACTTCAAGGATAAGTGATTCAGCCGACTTATATAAGATTTTTGGGCCGACTAATGTATGCATTTAATATTCTTATACGGAGTTAGTTATGCATTTAATTGTTTTATCCTATGCATGACTCATTGTAAGCATTAATTGTTTTACCATCAAGGTATGGATATCAGATCTTGATCATTGATCTAGATCTCTCTATCAGATCTGAACAGGTATATTAGATTGCTTCTAAACCCTATTTTGAAAGTGTGTATGGTGTGTGGCGACTGCATTTTTGAAGTGAAAATGCACAGAGGGTTATTTTGTTAAGAAGTAGAGATCAAGTAGAGAAAGAACACAGTGAACAGCAGAATAAAGATATATCAGATTATGAGATCATAGAAGGTACTAAAAAGAGGAGATCTATCATCAGCATCAGAGTACATAATGAGGGATCAATACTTGAGACATTCTAATCATTGTATCAAGTGAAAATCTCTTAACAGAGTGGTTCTGGCAGACCTTTCTTTATCTCCTAACAGAGTGCTTACTTCATTGTAAGTTGAAATCCTTTAACAGGGTAGATTGTAATGATCTTAAGCTCTTAACAGGGCAGACCTTTCATAGGGTAGATTACATTTTGTAATTAAACATTTGTAACCTTAACAGGTACACTTTATTACTACAATAGTGGAGAATTTTGTGGGTGTCATCCCCACCCCAGTTTTACCTATTTGGGTTTCTGGGTTACCAAATTATTATGTTATGTGTTACTTATTTCATTGTGTGGAGGCTATTTGAGATTACATTAGATTCATATATGTATGAATGTGGATCAAGTTTATTTTAAGTGTTTAATTTTGAATATCTGATTCACCCCCCCCCTCTCAGTATCTTGCTTTCCCATTATTGTATTTCCAACAATTGGTATCAGATCTTAGTTCTCTAAAAAGGTCATAATCAGCTTGAGAATACAGATCTTTAAATGGAGATCTACAAGATGGGTAAAGTCATTGATAATCAAAAGATTGATATTCAGCTAGCACTACAACAGCTTGAGACTGTAAGACAAGAATTAAAGAAGTCCTTGGATGCAAGGAAAGATTTGGCCAAAAAAATGAATGACACTCATTATTAGGAAGAGGACACCACAAATCTATTTAAGAATGGAGATTCTACTGAAAGTGATGTAGCTGCAATTGCAGATCTACTAGAAAAGAACAGTGCACTATGTGAAGAAGTCAAAAACTTGAAAAAGGAACAAGAAGCCCAATTAATAAGAATGTGTGAAGTTGTTGAACACAAAAAGAAAGCCAAAGATGACAAGGCTATGGTAGAAGAAGACAAGAGAATGATGAATACCAGACTTGATGAAAGAACACATGATGTGCAAACAATGACAGTTAATCAAGTGGACATGGCAAATCAACTACTACTTGTGAATCAGGAGATCAGCAAGAAAGACTTGGAGATTGTTAATCTTAGATCTGAGAATAGTCAATTGAAAGATGAATTGAGATCTGAGAAAGAGATTAATAATAGAGTGAATGGTCTGAGTGCTTCTATGAGCTACTTTGAATAACTAGTGGAAGCATCAAGAAGACCTAAAGATTCTTCTGGATTAGGTCACACTGGACAACATTCAACCACTAAAGATGGAGAATCATCTAAGATAGGTGAAAGAGGGCATGCAAAGCTGAGAAACAACAAACCTATTTTTCATCACTGTGGGAAACTAGGTCACACAACAAACATTTGTGGAAGCAAGAATGGTAAGTCCAATCCGAAAACTAACTTTAATGGTTACTGCTTTAACTGTAATAAGTTTGAACATCAAGCACGTGAATGCAAGACAAAGGAAAGCAAAACACCTAGACTCAATGGAAATTGCTATAACTGTCACAAATATGGTCATAGAGCACAATATTGCAGATCTAAAGGTAAACAACAGTGGACATCAAAGGTACAAGAGAAATCACCAAGAAAAGGCAATGCTCACAATTGGGATTACAATACATGGCATAGTTTTCATTACTGTGGTGAGTATGGACATGTTCCAAAAAATTGTATAAGGACACATTTCAGAGGTAAATCTAAAAGTTGGATGAGAGGAAGCCTAGTTTGTCATAGTTGTTTGAAAATTGGACATGCAAGGAAAGATTGCAAGACTAGGGTACCTGCTCCTACTGTTGAGAAAATAAGCAAATAGATGAACAAGACATGGGTTAAGAAGTCTGAACCATGCAGAAGTGAAGCTAATGAAGCCGAGGTCACCCAATCCAATGGATTAGGTGATCACATCATCTCCAACTAAGAGAAAGAGGTATGTAAGGAACTATATTTGAAATTCTTATCTTACATCAGTTCCTAACATGAAATGTACAAAAGTCCACATTTGCATATGCTAAGATGTACCAGGACATATTTTGAAGACAAAATGCCAAGATGAGAAAATTACACTAATAGGTGTCGAGTACTACTCATGGACACTAAAGCCAAGTTCTTTAGTGAGTGCTGAGTTTTGTTGGCCGAGTGAAGTTTTGTGAAGGCCAAGTGTAGTGAGTCGAGTGTGATGCAAGTTGTGTTAAAGCCAAGGACAGCTGGCTTGCACTAACTCAATAGGCAGAACATTCAATGCTCACCTACCTTGAAGTTTTGAAGCTTATAAAGGATGAACAGTCGACATTTCATTTTTACGTTGTGATTTTTACTGTTTAACGGAGCGATTGAAGTAATTTGTAGAATTGATCTTAACTGAGTTTTAGCATTGAATATTTTGTCAGCGTGCCATCGGAAATCCTAAGGTGAATAGTGAACATTAAACAATGTGAAGAGCTACTTGCCGAGGTAATCTATTTTACATCCTTCGAACCCTAATTTCAAATTATGGCTGCAAGTTCTTTCGCACCAGCTAAGAGTATGGAGGCAGAACCAGAACAAATTCAGTTGATACGGAGTGATGAATGTGAACCTCTCAACATTCGAGTCATTCCTGAAAGTGTGATTCAAAGTGATTTAATGGGAGCCCTCTCATCCATTCCACCCAAGGTACTCATGATTCATGATGTTCGATTGTGTTATATGGTTAATATTGGTGAAGTAGGAGATAGTGAATTGAGGAAATCCTACAGTAAATTGTGTGAAAATGGAGTTCTGGAGGCAGAATTAAAACATCTAGCCAACAAAGGGTTAACTCATGCCCTAGATTTTCCCCAAGGTTTCAAAGATGAATGGATAAAATTTATCCTTAGCCGATTTCATGACATGTGTATGTGGTTAGATAATGGACCAGTCAAGATCACCAAAAGCATGATTCATCAAGTGACTGGATATCCTGTAGTAAATGGAAAATGAACAATGAGAGATAACAACAAAGAAGAAATTACATTGAACACTGGAGTAGTATGGAATAACAGAGGTATGACTATCTCTACAATTACTGACCTAGAATTTGACTTTGGAGTAAGGGTTATAGCACATAAGTTCTATCAGTCTAGCAGATTGGATAGTGTTCCTTGTACAGCAGTTGATCAGGCATGGAAAATTGTGAAGAAGAGTCACACTTATGATCTTGCTAAGCTACAACAGAGATAGTTAGCTAAGAACCTAGCATCAATAAAAAAGGCTAAGAGCTCATCATGTAAGTTTGGTTCTTTACTAGTCTGTATATTTTTCTACATTCAGGATACATTTCCTACACTGGGAAATATTGTTTGGAAAAAGGATAGGCCCATAACAGTTCATATTAGTGAATGTATAGAGAAACTAGGAAGCAATTTCAATAGCATTATGGGGAGATATTTTGTAGAATTCAAGAAGAGAATGAGATTAAGGACTAGGATTCCTAAGTCACTAGTGGAGAAGCACTATGAGGAAATATGTTTTCTAGTTGATACAGATAATACTTATATCAAGGCAGTGACTCCTAGGATAACATGCTTAGAACCTTTTCCATATGAAATCAATTTTGATGAAGCATCAACTGCCATCATTGCACTCCTAGCTAAGGAAATTGATACTACAACAGAGAGATTTGGAAATTTTGATGAAGCTAAGGCTAAAATTTCTAGAAATTTGAATAAAGGAACTATGGAGAGGAAAAGAAAGAAGATTGTGAAAAACTTGAAGAAAATGGTTGGCTTAGGTAGTGATGAAGAACCTGAGGATGCACCTTTAGGCATAACCATTGGACAAGGTGAGTATATTTCTATAAAGGAGGAAGTAAGTGCATCAAAAGAGGTTACTAAGAAAGCTAAGGGCAAGAAACCATTAACTGTAATAGTAACCAAGAAAAGCAAAGCCAAACCTAAGATTACACCTCCTGCACCTAATCATCCAAGGACAAGAGCATCTACTATCACTTCCCCAGTAGAAGTGCAAACAAAAGTGTATGGCAAGAGAAAAGTTGCAGAAAGTAGTTCTAGAAAGGAAGCAAAGGTTTCTCCTAAGGCTGAGTCGAGTAAGCCAGAAAAAAGACCAAGAAGGAGACTAATTTTGGGAACAAATAGTGATGAGGAGAATATAGAACCTGATGAACCCAGAAACATACCAATAGCTCAATTCAAGAAGCCAACAAGCATTGATGAGGTATGTGACACTTTGAGGAATTCAGTAGGGTTAGCAACATTTAAGTTGAAAACTACAGATAGGCACAAAGTACAGGAAGCACTCTTGGACATGATGAGTACTTTCAAATTAACTCCTACAGAGATAGGAAATCATGTGCTAGATGAACTTTATGATTTTCTGTAAAGAAAATGGGAATTTGCACTGTATATAGAAAGACAGATCAAGGAAGGAACACTAGCCCAGGTAATACCTGAGCTCACCTCAAAACAAAGAGTCAAATTTATTGAGGGGTACAAGAGTAGATATGTCCCTAAACTCAAAGGCTATGCCATTCTAAAAAATGACATTGAAGGTGTAGCACAACAAAGCACAAGGATTTGGAAAGAGTTCTTTGGTCTTCTCATTCCAAAAGATAAGAAATCTAGTGAAGGGACATCCGAGCATAAAACAAAAGAAGTTGAAGTCAAGACTACCCCTGAACCATAGATAACAAAAGATCAAATTGCCATTGAACAAGACAAGACCAAAGATGCATTAGATGCAACAAACTCTGTTGATCTGACTGCTGACAGTCCTATGGATTATATAGTTGATGATCCAAGAAATTTGAATGTCGAGGAACAAGAGATGCCGAGTGGTAAAGACAGTGACTCACCTATTAAGGCAACTGATATAGAAGAAGGAAAGACCACAACATCTAATGAAATAATTGAAGTTGAGAGTGATCAGAAAGGTGAAGAGAAACATAAAACAAATGAACAAGAGGTAACTTCACAAAATCCACCTATTTTAGGGGTTGTGAAAACAGTTTTAGATAGTGGAGTAGGGATGAAGGATACTATTGATGAGCCTAAAGAAGAAGAGGCATTGCAAGTGTTGGTTCATCTACCACACTCTACATCATCCACTCCTACAGGTCCTAAAACTGGGAGAATGTCGAACCCCCAGACAATTTTGATAGAATTAAAGGAGGCAATAGATATTGACACTGTCAAAGGGAAAGATATTATGCTGCCGAGCATAAGTTCTCCAGAATTGAAGAAGAAGAAAATATTGAAGAAGTCTCAAATTTTAGATGTAACAATAGATGAAATCATCGTGATTCCACAATGGGATCCCAATGAGTTATCTTTTGAACAAATAGGGACTCTTCAAGAATTGCTTAAGAGGAAGAAGAGATAGGAAGAGATGAAGATAGAACAAAAGCAAAAGTAGGTGTTGCATGACACAAAAGACATATTTACAAAGGCTTTTGACTTAGAGGATGAAATGCCTCAAGCTCCAATCATAGATCAACTAGTTAACATTGTACATAAGGTAATAGATGAGGACATAGATAGAAATGAGAAGCTTCTACAATGGTCCAGGAGAAGATTTGAGAGCAAAGTTCTAGAGAAGATCTCAGAAGAGATTGCCACTAAACAAGTTGAACTTTCTATTCTTGTAGAAACTTTAGAGAAAGTTACAGCCAATGTTTATTCTTTGTACAGAAAATTATGTGATGTTGAATTTTTCACAAAGGATAATCTAAAGCTTATTGAGAAGCTACATTTAGATTTAAGATCAACTGGTACTACTTTGGGTAAAGATACTACATCTAGTTCTTTACATTTTAATAAGTTGATAAATGCACAAAAGAGAATAGCTGAGCTTATGGCTAAAGATGGTCGAATAAGGGCCAAATTGATAACTTCAGACAAACCTGTTGCCTCACTTGGAGGTAATATAGAAGGAACTCTCAAAATCAAAGGAGTTATCAAAGAGTAGTGCAAATCTATCGACTACAGAGAGTTTAGTGAGTCTAGCTGCCGAGCTAGAAATAAAATTGGAAGTTATGAAGATTGCAAAGGAAAGCTATGATACTACATTCGAATCCACCTTGCAGCTTCATAAACAATTTTTGGATAAGTACAACTTAATCCCACCAGCAATCAGTGACAAAAACAAGGGGCAAGTTAGTAAGGAAATCAGTAAGGAAGTATGAAAGGATATAGAATGATACATCAGTACAGGTACATAAAATGAATGGAAGTAATGATAAGTGTTTTTTCCACTAATATCAAAGGGGGAGATTGTTAATCTCTAAGTTCTGTTGATGATTAGTGACCAATACTTAGTCATTCACCTAGGCAGTTTTAGTTGGTTATCATTGTGGCTGAACAAAAACTATGCAAGGCCGAGCAGTTTTTCAGTTTGCCTAGTTACATTGTCGAGCCAAGTTAAATTGCTAAGCTGAGAAGGATAAAGGATTGTTAAGTGCCAAGCGATAGACAGTCAAGTGCCGAGCAGGACAATTTTTGTATACATGTCTGGAATGATACAAACTTCAAGGATAAGTGATCCGGATGACTTATATAATCTTTTTGGGCTGACTAATGTATACATTTAATATTCTTATACAGAGTTAGTTATGCATTTAATTGTTTTATCCTCTACATGACTCATTGTAAGCATTAATTATTTTACCATCAAGGTATGGATATCAGATCTTAATCATTGATCTAGATCTCGCTGTCAGATCTGAATAGGTATATTAGATTGCTTCTAAACCCTATTTTAAAAGTGTGTATGGTGTGTGGCAACTGCATTTTTGAAGTGAAAATGCAAAGAGGGTTATTTTGTTAAGAAGCAAAGATCAAGCAGAGCAAGAACATAGTGAACAACAGAGTAAAGATATATCAGATTGTGAGATCGTAGAAGGTACTGAAAAGAGGAGATCTATCATCAGCATCAGAGTGCATAATGAAGGATCAATACTTGAGACATCCTAATCATTGTATCAGGTGAAAATCTCTTAACAGAATGGTTCTAGCAAACCTTTCTTTATCTCCTAACAGAGTGCTTACTTCATTGTAAGCTAAAATCCTTTAACAGGGTAGATTGTAATGATCTTAAGCTCTTAACAGGGCAGAACTTTCACATGGTAGATTAAATTTTGTAATCAAACATTTGTAACCTTAATAGGTACACTTTATTACTACAGTAGTGGAGAATTTTCTGGGTGTCATCCCCACCCCATTTTTACCTATTTGGGTTTCTGGGTTACCAAGTTATTGTGTTATGTGTTACTTATTTCATTGTGTGGATGCTATCTAAGATTACATTAGATTCATATATGTATGAATGTGGATCAATTTTATTTTAAGTGTTTAATTTTGAAGATCTGATTCACCCCCCCTCTCAGTATCTTGCTCTCCCATTATTATATTTCCAACAGTAAGATGACACATTTTTTCCCATGCAAGAAAATTCATGATGCTTTTCATATTGCACACCTATTCTTCAAGGAATTTGTGAGAATCCATGGGTTATCCTTAAGCATAGTCTCAGATAGAGACACTAAATTCATGAGCCACTTTTGGAAGACACTGTGGAAAAAAATGAGAACCAATCTATCCTTTGGGTCTGCATATCACCCTCCGATAGATGGTCAAACTAAGGTGGTTAATAGAAGCCTAGGGAACCTATTGAGGTGTCTCACTAATGAGTATGGTCAAGCTTGGCACCAACTCTTAGGATAGGCAGAGTATGCATATAATGATACTGTTAATAGAACTACTGGAAAGAGTCCCTTTGAAATTGTTTATGGACTGCACCCTAGGGATATTTGAGCTTAGAGAACTAAAAGATGGAGCTAAGGGAAATGGTTATGCAGAAGAATTTGCACACTTCATGAATGAAGTGCATGAATAGTGAGGAAAACTATAACAGAGAAGACTAAAAAGATAAAGAAAAAGGTGGATGAAAGGAAGAAGGAAGTCCAATTCCAAGTAGGGGATCTTGTTTTGGTCCATTTGAACATTGAAATACTATAGAAGGGAGTGCCAAACAAGTTGTAGATGAGGAGATTAGGGTCATGTACTATTCTGGCTAAATATGGCAACAATGCATACAAGGTTGAGCTCCCTGAGGATATTGGTTTGTCTCTGGCATTCAAAGTTTCAGATCTGGTCCTCTATAAGGGCATACTCTAGATATAGACTAGAGCCTTACTAAGGTCATACAAGAACTGGAGGACCTAAAGTTAACCCCTACACAACTTAAGAAGGTAGAGAAGATACTTGATTCTAGGGCCTACAAGAAGAATAGACAAAGGACTTATTATGAACATATGATCAAGAGACATGGAAAAGGAGATGCAGAGGCCACTTGGATCAAGGAGACATAGTTTAAGAAGTTGGAAATTGATTCCAACTTTCTCAATCCAAGGACAGATTGAAAACTTTTAATTAGGGAGAACAGTGTAGGATCACCTATGCTAATCCCTATTTTAAAATTTTTAGGAGGTCTTGCAAGTTTTTCCCTAGGAGGATTTGACTAGGATCAATCCAACCTAGTGGTTTTATGTTTTGAGTGTGTTTAGTGGTTTTTTAGCCAAAATGGGAATTTGGGGTCTAAAAGAATAGAAGGCATAGAAAGGCTTAGTTTTGGGCCTAATATTTCCTCTATGATGTTTTGACATCATTTGTGATAGGTTATAGGTCATAGAATTAAGTTAGATGCAAAAATAAAAAAGTTGTCAAAATGTTGCATAACAACATTTGCAACTTTTGAAAGTTGCATGACAACATTTGTAGTATTGGATTCCTTTCGATGTGGGATGATGGGTAGTTGGTGTAACTACCTATAATTGTGGGAAAATAATATTTAGAAATGAAGGATCCCATTTCCCGAGGTGTGATGATGTAATGTGAGATTTTGAATTGAAAAATAGCTTTGTTCTCTGAATTTTGTTGACAGTCGACTACTTTAGTGTATGAGTGTTGGTAGATGGATTGAATAGCATGATATAGTGTTACATAAGTGTAGTATAGGTAGTTTTAAGTATCTTTTGTTTACATTTCAAGTTTCTGTGAGTTCATTAGAATAGGTTTGTAAATTGTTTTGTAAGTTACACAGTTGTTGTTGTTAACAAGGCAGATTTGAGCAAAATGGCACCCCCGTAGAATCCAACTGTGCATTTCATCAAGATCTGGGTGAATATGGTAGGGGATCCTCTATATAGTGTAGATATGAGTGTAGGAGTCCAGGAGAGAAAGGTATCTCTTTTTAAAGGAATGCCCTAGGTGAGTCCTATGCACGTGGTTAGGTGTTTTCCAGAGATTTAATGGTGTTTGATTGTAGGGGAATAATTGGGAGAATGGAACCAAGCATGGTTTTGCAAGAATAGAGGTCGTATAGGTACCTCCTAAAAATATTAGGCATTGACCAATCTAGTAAGATACATTTCTAAGTAGAAATCATTAGACTACACAAAATAACCCCTATTAGCCCTTAATTCTACGGACCTATTGCACAGAGACCCTAGAACCCTAAGATGACATAGTCCAAGGTTGGAGGATCCAAGAATGGACTATCCAAACTTGCAGCCAACAACAAGAACACACAAGGGAAACTAAAAAACACAAGATGTAGAAATATCAACTTATATTACCTCAGAATTCTCATTACATGCAACATGTCAAGTTGTAAGGCCTTCCATATTACGGCCAAATACAAAGATAAAATTCAAGATCAACTATAGATATTCTGCAAACACAAAACTCATGATCCAAATACTCAGATCTAACATCGCGATCTTTTCTCTCATTTGATCTTCTCTCCTCCCCAAAAATAAGAACAAAATACTACTTAAATACAAAAACAACCAAGAGGTCGGCCATAAAATCAAACCTAGGAGAAACCTCTGACCCAGATTTAGGTCTACACAACCCCTAATGAAAGATCCACCATTAATGCCGCGATCAAAATTAAATGAAGAAGTCAGCCACCAGATCCAACTCCAAAATAAACATCTCCGGCAAAGGATGACCAAGCAACAAAGTGACTCGGGCAAAGAACACCCCAAGAAACAAAAAATACTTGGGCAAAGAGCACCTTGAGAAATAGAAAATGACTTAGTAAAAGAACACCCCAAGCAATAGAAAATGACTCGGGAAAAGAGAACCCTGAGAATCATAAAATGACTTGGTCAAAGAGCACCCCGAGCAACAAAAAATGACTCAGGCAAAGAGATCACCGATACCTGCCGGTAAAGAAAGACCTGAGCAACAAAAGACAAAAAAAAGTAAACATATTTTTGGTTGAGAAGGATAGCCAAGGATCCTAGGATGCTCCTGCATTAGACACCCCCAGTAAAGAAGATGTTCCCATAAAGGAAATCATGAACATCTTAAGAGAATCAGAATAGGTATTCCATACTTGTTCTTAACCCATATCTCCTCTTTCCTTTTCAATCCATGTTGTCTTCATTCTATCCATTGTCTCATCTGACAAATTCACACTTTATGTACTTCTCTCATATATTTTTCCTACAACCAACAATAGTTGACACTGATCATCCTGTTGACGGGACTTCATGACTGATTTTGCCAACAGGGTATAAGTTGTCACCGGGTATTGGAGTATTGACCAACTTTGCCTATAGATTTTTGCTGGAGAATGAATTCTCCTAGCCTCCAAGCACCTTGTATTCAGGTCTCGATAGTGTGGGGGGGCTAAGTTGGGCAGGTGACTTTTGTTCGAGGGGATAGCTAGTTTTTAGTCATATTTTTTGAGGATTTTAAAAGGGGGTGAGGTTTCTTGCAAGCACTTTAGATTTACCAAAGAAATCACAAAAGCTAGATCAGAGTTAGAGTATATTTCTACTTATATTCATGCAATACATATTCAAACATCGACAATGCTCCAATGTAGGAAAACAAATCTAAATACTGGATACACAAGGAATTAGCGATTCATATGCATTCACTAGCAAAGGGAGATAAGATTATTTAACTAAATGCAAAACTCTAGACCAAAGGACATAAGAAGACATACAACAAAAAATATGTTCACTAACTTTAGAGATCATAACAACACATAACATAGGGCCACAAGTTGTTCTTCTTTCTTTCATTAACTTGAAATGATTCCAACATCATTGCTGAGCACATTCATGGCTCCAAGGGAGCATTAAGCTACAGAGAAATAACTGAAAGTAAACTTGTAACTGTTATTTTCTATTGCTATTGGACAGAGAAATCCTCAATTTTTTTGACCCTTGTTAAGGCATCAGTCTTATTATTTATACACAAACTTGACCTAATCTACTTGTACACTTGCTAAATAAAATACAATATCTATGGTCGGTACTACCTGCACCACTTACAATCATCTCAGGATGCACAACATTCCGACAAGATGAAAGAAGAAGAAAGGGGAGAAATCTAGAAGAATCGGCCTAGAGAAGAGGGCCATGGTACTTATAGAATAAACTATCTTATCTTGGTAACTTAGGTCATATGCCTCATTAATGTTGATTGAGGCTCACTGTCTTCGAGGTGCACCAAGTAGTAAATGTGGGAGTGGCGCCTTGGGGGAATAAGAAGACGTCTGTTAGAACCATCCAATCTTCCTAACCTTTCATTATCTAGATCACATACACTCTAACCCTTATTAATTACTAAAAATGATCAGTTGGCTCCGAGGAACCCCTGATGCAGATTGCTGCAAAACAATACAAAACTGGGACCCAAAATTCTAGTGTCCAGGAGCTTACACTCAAATAATAATGCATCTTCAAAAATTTTCCCTGCTGGCGGAAATATCCAGAGACTGGAAGACTTTACTATTCTTTACATTTTCAAAATGTCTCCAAAATCTAGGGAATTCCCTCCTCATCTATCTCTTTTATACAGTCTCGATGGTCTTTGGCTGCCTCCAACTAGTCGGCCATATCTCTGGCATCCTCTTTCAACTCTACAGCCATCTTTGTGGTGTCATGCACCTAGAGAAACATGCGGGTAAGATGTGACATTTCAGCTCCATCAAAATCTCTAGGGTGTCAAAACTGTGCCTCCATTATTTCATCAAACCTACTCAAAACAAAATCTACCGAAGCACATGTCTCGGTGCTAAAGGGATCGACTGCCAAAATCCTTGTGATGAATGCCGTATATAAATTTAAATAATTTTGAATCATCGAGACTTTACCCTTCAGGGCCTCTACCAGTTGCTTGCTTGTCTGAATTTTAAGACCAAGTCTGGAGTGTTGGACCCAGAGGAACCCAAAATCTTCATCTCCCAAAATACCTATCTCCATGCCAGCTTCTTCCCCAAAATTCATTATTTCTTCTAACTTGCTCTTCCATTCTTCGTATTTTTCTATCTCCCCCTCCCACTGGGAAACAACATCGTTTACCTAGCCCAAGATGTTACTTCCCTAGTGGAGGTCTGGGAGTGTAGCTATTAGGAAATGCCTTATGGCTCCCACCTACACTTTCATTTTCATTATTCTTAGCACATCGATATCACCCTATGGGAGCGGTGTTCCAGAAGTGGAAGCCTCCAGAGGAATCACAGATAATGGCAGCATCAATTCTATAAGAATCCTGAGGAGATTATCATTTGTTTCCTTTTCCTCTTTCAACTTCTTCCCTTGCTTGTCATATCAGGCCTCAATTTCCCAACTTTCTTCTCTCAACAGGTCTAGTTCCCCCTATTTATCTCTCCTCCCTAGATGGACTTTTGTGATGGTGTAATCTGTAACTCCTATTGTTTCCTCTTTTGTATCAGGGGGAGGTGTCACTACTACCACGACGTTATTTCATCCCAGACCAGTCTGAATGGTATGGAGGGTTCGAGCCTTCTTAGAATTTTGGACCTCTTGATTTTGGGCCATCATCTTGATCAGAGAGAGAGGGGCTCTCACTACCATCGGGGCCTTTATCTTCCTTGACTCCACCATCGATTATGGTGGTGGCGGCAGTCTTACTGCTAGGTCTTAGATACTGGGGTCCTCTTTGGGAGTTTGTTGTGCTTCCCCAACATCTGTAGTCACTATAGACTCTTTTTCTTTATCCTTGGGGTTTCCCCCTTCTCCCACCTTAGTAGTATCTATATCCATATTTTTGGGGTTCTCCCCCACATCTTGTTGTTGCTGCATTCTTTTGGCATTCTTTGCCTGGACATTGTCCTCTAAGGGCCTATTTTCTAGAGGGGCAAAGGTGTCTGACCTGGGTCTAACTATTGCACTACGAAGACCACCTTGCCTAATGTTGTATCTTGGGTTAATGGGTCACCCAGTGTGTCTAGAGGCATTTGGAGCTTGACGACTGGGGGTACAATTGTTCCCAAAGGTCTGGTTTCTCCAGCCATAGTCAACTGCTCAACTTGTATCTGCCTTTCTTCTATCTCGGTCCCCCGAACCAGTGTTTCTTCCACACCTAGTGTTTTTTCTTGTTCCTAATCCTAGGTCTCTTATTTTGGGGCAACTTCTTTTTCTTGTCTTTTCCCCTCCTCGGGGATATTTTCTACCCCTTATGTGGAGATCTCTTCCACCGCCCTCTCCACATCTTCCTACAAATTCATAAGGTCGTCAATCTGGAAGATGTCATCAAAACTATCGTGGGGAGGGGAGGCCTTTAGAGAATTTTATGTTTCAGGGGAGGAAGGGATGAACTCCACAGGAATATTTCTTGATGGTTCAGGGTTTGCATTTGCACTTGGTGGAGGATTATCCATTCTTTGTTTCCTTCTCCTTGTTTGTAGTGGGGACCCAACATCCAAAATAGTTGTACCCTCATCCTCTATCTCTGCTTCATGGATCATGAGTATTGTAAGTGAAGGGGAGCCTAAAGGAAGGGAAGATCCCACCGGGGTGACTATGAAACCAAGAGAAAGTCCAGCGCTGATTGTTTTTCCCAATTGTCAAGATGAATCAAGTTGGGTATGAAGTTGTTCCATCAAGGGGGATGAAACCAAGGATGAGACCAGGGATGGGGTGCTCTCTTTTGTTTCTCCTTTATCACTGCTCTGTCCAGACTTTTCAGAGCCTAAAGTGGATCACTGCGAAACTAGGCCATGTCAACGAGTGCTCTTTTTGCAAACCCATGAAAAATATTCTTGACTCTGCTTCACTACATCCTTGGTGATTTCCTCTATTGTCTAAAATTTTGGGGTGTCCCAATCCACTGGAGGGAGAGCCATCTTGTTAATCTCTTTATATTTATACTCTGGGTCCTCCAGAGGCCTAGTATCTAAGAAGTCCTTTGGAAAGGTCCAGAGACCCATGCGTTTCATCATACCTTTGGTTATGCTCTCATAATGTCAACTTCAGACCTCAAATTCATCCTTAGAATCTACCCAAAAATATTCTATGCGAGGATCATGGGGCGTTGACACCCGAGGTAATGCTTAGTTTATTTTTCCTAGCAGATCAAAATTTCTCCACACCAAGGAGAATTGTGCCAGCCCCAGACTTTTTAATTCATTGTTAGCTTCTTTGGCCACTGCAAGGGTGCAAGTGTAATTCCCACAAGTGATTTAGAAGGGAATGGTCATAACCTTTTTGAGGCCATAATAGGTATGGAACTGTAGGATTTTTCTGTAGTACTCCATCAAAATAATCCTATCCCCATAGTTTCTGGGCAATAGGTAGGGCTTGCCAGAGAACCTGGTCACCCGAATGTATGAATGTTGCTAAAATTGAATGAAATAATGGTTGTAGGAACTCACCATAGCCATGGCCTCCTTTGACAGCCAGTAACCAGCATCCCAAGTGGGTATCAAAATGTTGTAGTAAATGAAGGTATCATTTACCAAACAGAAATAGGGGAAGTCAGCTTCCCATTGAATATAGGGAAAATGATCCCAAGGGGCACTCTGACTGGGCCTTTTCCCAAGGATGCCCACTGTAAGTAAACCCCAAATTCTAGGTCTTTTTGTGCCAGTGCCCACAGAACATATGAATTCATGTGGAACTTCGATGTATTGCTGACCTTATTCAGGTAGAAGTCCACATGATTGGAAATAATGGTTGCCCAATAAAATTTTTTCTCATTGGTGGTGATGCTTTATAGAAAGTAGTACATCCAGGCTGAAAATTCCTGAGCATGTGGTTCCCGAAAGACCCATCATAGGAAGATTATCCCCACTTGTATGCTCTCTTTGAATTCCATGTGGGGGATCTCCAACTTCATTTTCCTGTAGTCCTTCTTTGGAGTCTTCATCTAGTGGGTGTTAAGGTGCTATCAGGTAGCCTATTGGACTTTTTTGAACTCTTGTAGTGATGCGGCCCAGGAGATAACTATAGAATTGGAAAACTTGGGGATTCCAGGTCTCGAAGAAAAAGTGGCAGCATCGAGAAACACTAGGGGTGTTGGGTAGCCTATTTAAAGGGAAGAAGCAAGTAAAAAACCTTGGATGGTTGTGTTGTAATGTTCTGCCAGAGTGAGAATCAGCTCTGGGGACTGCACGGAGCAAGGGAAGAAGGCAGCTTTGATTATGTTAGAGGCGGCCACGTTCTTTGCCATACTATCTTTGGTAGACCATTGATTGAACATTATCCTGACCAAGCCTTGCAACTCAGCCCATGATTTGACCTCTATGTCAGTGATTAGTTGTAGCTTGGAATCCACCTTGGATCCCATGATGACACCATCCCTTACATATTTCATGGTTAGTGGGAGCTTCTCTAATGCTTTCTCGACCCTTGTCTTGGTGGCCACCCTTGTTGAGGTGGACAGGAGTTTTGGACTTCCAGGAAGGGAAGATACTTCAAACATATTACTTTCAGCTTGCAAGACTAGACAACCATTAATACAAATAATTGAATATAATAAACTCTTAGATTCTAGAGATTTCATCACCATTTTGCACCTATCCTTGAGAAGACGTTAGTTTATCAAATTTCAAAAATGCAATAAATGAAATAACTTACTTTGAATTTGATCAATACCTGGGGGTTCTAGGGATTTTGGTTCATGCAAAAAATGAGATGAAGGCCTTGGGATTATGTGGAACCCAGAGTCTGGAGAAGCTAACCATTATTGAAATGACTTGGCAATTTGCCGTGCTGAGCTGACATGGGTTGTCACGTGGTTATGCAATGAATGGAGTAATAGCATTCATTGTGATGGTTATCTCGACATGAATGGATTGAATTCCACTTGGGATGGTTTCAAACTCTCATGCATGGGGAATTAATCCCACCATTAAATGTTGAAGTGATGGGGAGAGAGAAAATCCACAACTCAAACAGGCGAGGTAGCAAGGTCAAGTCCAGCGAACACCAAGCAAGAAAGTTTGAATTTGGTTAAATGACACATAGGGAATGATGAACTCACCATAGGATGGGTAGGACTCAAAGGAATGTTCAAAATGGATAAGAATTTATAGACAGCTACACAGGACGATACACTACAAACACTATTAAAAAGAGGTTGAAGAACAATATTTATACAGGTGCAAACAAATTGCAACTATCCTAAAGAATTCTACTTACAAATTTATAGAGGCTTTACAATTATTTACACTATCTACCAATGGATAGAAGATGGACAACCCTCTTGTAGAGCCATCCCCCAAATAGGAGGAGATGACGAAGATTAGAACAAAAAGAAAACAAAGCCCAAAAGGAAGGGAAGCAAAGCGCAAACCAAAAGAAAGAAAGAGAAGGGCTAGAAGGAGCTAAGTAAAATCAGAGATGCGGAAGGAGGGGCATAGGAGGTGCTATGAAAATGAACAGCTCTAGAAAACCATGAACACACCATGAACACTGTAGGATACCTTGAACACACACAGGTCTGAACTCCAAATCATTGTTAAAAACTCAAAGCTAAGCGCACTTAACTTGCTGGTAAATCACACAATTCTCTCTTAATTCGCTCCAAGGGTAAATTGTTCATGATAAGTGTAACAATGATAGCAAAAGCCTAATTTATATCTCTTAGATTAAAATGCGTTGTTCCCTTCTGCAAATCTCAAGAAAGAGGCAAACCTCCAGACTCCAGGCCCAGGGATCCCGTGCGACCACATCCTCCAACTAAGGAGGAAGTAACAACACAACAATATCAAGGTCTAGAATTTGGTTGGCAAGAAGGAAAAAACACTTCAGAACTAGGTCCCAGAGTGAGGAAAAAGAAAAAGGAAACGATGACAACGGCCACGTGGGGCAAAGGCTAGAGAAAACAAAAGGAGGCTAAAAAGAAACAAAGGAAGAAACAAAAGAGAAAAATGGGGACCCAAAATTTTGAAAAAAAAATGTAGGGATGGGTATGCAGGGCATAACACATCCTTGATACCATTAGTATTTTGATGAACCACATTCTCATCTGACTGACTGATCAACTTAGTATTATCTGCATCTCTCTGTGTCACTCATGTCAACATCTACTGCACCACCTTAGTCAAATATGTGATCTTTCTTCATCTCTGTAAGTTCCTCAGAGATATCATTCTCTTTCCCCTTTATA
Organism: Thuja plicata; assembly: GCA_018584345.1. Lineage (NCBI taxonomy): Eukaryota > Viridiplantae > Streptophyta > Pinopsida > Cupressales > Cupressaceae > Thuja > Thuja plicata. The sequence continues at coordinate 5,274,379 of MU224968.1, forward strand.
TTCTCCTTCCCTTCATCCATTGGAATAGGTTTGCCAACTCCCTTCTCCTCAGGTTTGTCACTGTCATTCAGAAAATATTTGATAAATCCACATCTTTTAGTTCCTACTCCCTTGTCCTTGCACTTACATATGGTTTTGAATAGATTCTTCTTCTGATCAACTTGTTTTGAGGGAAGCAAATTTATTCTAAGCAAAATATTCATATTTTCCACCTCAAGTTTGTTCTCAACAACTTCATTAACCACAACATTTTGGTGACTACCAACCTTCTTATCTGCATGGGAACATTAATATGACCGATGTCCTTCTTCTCCACAGTTGTAACAAGTATCTTTGAATACACCTCTACATGTTCTTCTCCTTGGTTCAACAGGTTTTGGTTCCTCCTCAGCTCTAGGTTTATCTTTTACCAACTTTTCTTTCTTAGATCCTTCCCTCGGGAATTACCATAGTGTCTTCTCTTCAACTTATCTTCTTCCATTAGTGCATACCAATAAGCATATTCCACTGAGTCAATCTTCAAAATACCAATCTCATCTTGGATATTGAATTTCAGACCATTAACATACCTTGCCACCTTTTCCTTAGAAATTTCTCTATGTCTAGAATGAATTGTCAACTTGTAGAACTCCTCGGTATAATCTTCTATAGTCATCTCCTTTTGTTTCAGATTCTACAATTTCTTAAACAACTTAAGTTCATAGTCAGAAGGATTGAACTTATCCTTTAGATTTACCACCATCAACCTCCACTGATTGATCTTCATCTCACCTTCTTCTTCTCGATCCCTCTATAATTCTTTCCACCATAGAGTAGAATGCCCTTTCAACTTATTCTATGCCAACTTTACTCTAAGAAGATCTTCAATGTCTTCCAGCTCAAAGTAGTCTTCCAAATCACCGATCTAGTCAATTAGATCCTCGAGCTTCAATGTACCTAAGAAATTGGACACCTCCATTCAATAAAATGTACTCAACCAAGCTTCAGATCTCTGTAATTGACCATACCAGCCTCCTTTAGATCTCACCATCTAATCAATTCTGTCGTCTCCACTAGATCTAGAAGCTTCAAAATCTTCAGCAGCTTCTTCATAACCATGATCCATTCTAGGACCTCTCTATAATCCAATGTTTTTGATACCTTCTATGATTTCATTCTTCATTTCTATCATCTTAGATCTAAATCTTTCTGTTATCCTCGCTTCCACCTCCTTGGAAAGATCTGCAATCGCCCTAGGGTCTAATCTTCTTAGAGGCATCTCTCTAGGTATTCCAAAACCCTAAGCTCCATAATTAATGAACCAGATCAACCTTCACTCTGATGCCACCTGATGTAGTACAAGGTCAGAGGATCCAATAATGGACTATCCAAACTTGCAGCCAACAAAAAGAACACACAATGGAAACTACACAAGACAAGATATAGCAATATCAACTTATATTATCTCAGAATTCTTATTACATGCAACATTTCAGGCTATAAGGCCTTCCCAATTATGGCCAAATATAAAGATACAATTCAAGATCAACTATATATCTTCTATAAACACACAACTCACAATCCAGATTCTTGGATCTAATACCTTGATATTTTCTCTCATTTGATCTCCTCTACTCCCCAATTTTAGGATTAGGATCACTGAGAGGGGGGGGGAATCAATGATCTATCAATTAATACTTTTTTTATTTATCTAAATCTTTACTTAAATTATTAAGTACTGAACTTGAATATCAATGAAAATATACATAACACACAACACCACATATGATAATGGGGAAACCCAATGCAGGTGAAAACCCTGGTGGGAATTAGTACCCACAAATATTCAGTACTAGTGTCTTATGATCCTTGTTAGAAGATCCTTAACCCTGTTAGAAGTTGTCTTTACAATACATGAAATACAGTGACCTTGTTAAGGGTCGGACCTTGTTAGGATTCTTTTACAATAACCCTATTAGGGGTGGTGGACTCACTATCCAAGGACTCACTGTCCAAGAGCACACTTCTCAAATGGTGAAGGCTACAACCTTCTAGATCTTCAATACACACTGTATCTGCAAGGTGAACTGCTACTGTAACACTGCTTGTATAATCAGTTCCTTTTGTGTGCTGATGCTTTAACCTCTTTTAAATCACTATAAAAATCTTAACTACACTCTAAAAGCTTCTACTTCAATATCTATATCATCAACATATGACAAATATAGCTTTGTTGCTTTAACACTCTGCTATGCTTTTCTTATCTCTGGCTTTCACAACTTTTCCAATCAAAAATGACCTTTTATAAGTACTTCCTCAAAGGAAATGAACATTTCAGCTTTAGGAAAAATTTTACCATCTATCTTGATCAATTAACTAAGCATGCAACCCTTCATTAAGTCAGTGCAACATCAGTTACAACTGCTTTACTCAAACTGAATAGACGCGTCTCTTCACACAGTCCACTCTGCCAAATTAACTCTAACTTCTTTCTCTGGATGAATCAAGTCATGTACCTTTAACCACACATGATTAGATCACTAAAAATCACTAATCCAAAGATGCAAGTCCTGAGGATATGTGCAACTTCTATACAAAAACAATCTCTGTTGGCTCTTTCCTTGATCTCTGTCTGTTCTGGCATTCACTAGTTGTACCTCTTTAATTGGTTGTATCTTCTTCATACTTGCAGATCTGATCATGCTCTCTTATAATTATCATGTACACATACTCATAAGATTATCTTCCAAGGAACATATCATTTGAATAACAAATGAACACACGGTAATCAAAACTATAACAGTATGTTCCTTGCTCTATCCTGTTCTACCCTTTACTGTCTCAGTCACTTCATCTTGCTATAACTTATTCACACTTTTAGATCTGATCATTCTCTCTTAGAATTAGAAGGAATACATACTTACAAGCTTATCTTCAAAGGACCATTTCCTAACTTGGTCGTATGCATGTGCACTGATGCTCTGTTCTTCTAGTACTCTACTAACTATCTAGTCTTCTGTACTTAGCCAATTTCTGATCTTCTGATAATGTGTGCTGAATCAAAAATTTTATATGACTTTGTGTCCATAATGATAACACTAAATAGATTCATATACACCAATATAGTCAAATTTCCAACAATCTCCCCCTTTTCCATTAATGGCAACAAAGGAATATGGCGAAGTTACTATATGTACTCTTTTACAAAAACTCTCTATCTTATATCTCCCTCTTATCATATACCAGAATCCATATTATTCATACTCTACTCCCCCTTTGACATCAATGACAAAGGTGCTCAAAAAATCTTCTATGTACTTACTCAGAATACATATCTGGATATGCAATCTGCAACTTTTGGATCTCTTTCTCCCAAAATGCAATCAGTGAATTGACAATATGTGGTTGGACGCATAATGCATATGGTAGCTTCTCCATTTTCTCCAAGTCTATGCTAGGACCTTGATCATATGACATACTCCATATTCTATCCATTACTTTACTCCCCTTTGATATTATCTTCTCTTCCTTTTGCTGCAAACTCTTTCAAGGATGCTTGACCAGCCTTGAGTGAACTAAGATCAAGTGTAAATTTGCTAACCAATTCAACGAGCCTCTTCTTCATATACTTCTCTTCTGCAATATATGATCTATTTTTCATGAATCCTTCAGATTATATACTCCCCCTTACTTATTTACTCCCCATGAGTCTAATTCTATTATGGGTGTCAAACTTGACAACAATGATGATGAACTGTCCATCACTTCAGTCTTCTCTTTTTCTACTTCCTTTTCTATGATATCTTAAATCAATAGATCTTCTTGCTGATATAAAGAATTTTCACAAATTTTTCTTCAAACTTTTCTAGATCAACATCCATTTCTACCATTGATACTTCAACATTATCAACCATGAATGTATCCTCCATGTCCTTGGCCATGGGCGCAGAATCTTGTGGACCTGTCATAATAGTTTTATTTGCTTCTTCACATGATATTTAAAATTGTATCTTCAATCAATTTTGCTCTTATGTGAACACTCTTTTGTTATATTCACACTTAGATGATCAATAATAAGTATGTGATTCCAAGGATAACATCAGGTCAGCTCCAAAAAAAAAAATATCTCCAACGGCTATACTGATACTCTCACATAGAACACTGCTCAACAAGATTTTGACCAATTTTGCTTCATGAAATTTATGCGTTGAAGCATACTAATAAATCACTTCTGAGATGTTTCAAAGAGTTTCTTGATATCAATCTCTATTGAAGAATGTAATTGTGACACCTTTTTGCTTGACTGTACGTGCTCCTTTTATTATCCAACCGCTTACTTGATTGCTAAGTAAGTTTTCAACTAATTTTGGAAACAATGTGTCTGTGCTTGGGCTTCATTTCAAACTCAAATTACTTTGCTTAAAAATTAATGATTATCAATCTCCTTTCTTTGCTGATGAGAACAAATATAATGCATTAATAATACAACTGCTAGGGCTTCTATGATCTCCAATCATTTATTTTTACTGCAAGTGAGGACTTGGTGATTACAAAGTAGATATCCACCATTAATACTTGCCACGTAGACACAAGAAGAAACTGTAACTTCTGTTCTTGTTCCTGATAACAATTTAGATCATGTTCTCTTGCATACTGCATCACAATGTCACCAAACAATTGTAATCCAAGGTGCATACTCAGATGGTGAGTATACCAGCCATGTAGGGGTTTAGAGCTAGAATAGCTCCCCCTAAGACCATGAAGGTCAACTATTTAGAAGTAGAAGGTGCATCTACTAAGGATGCATCTGCTACCTTGTTCTCTTTATTATCCTTCTTTACTTCAACCCATATCTTGCTTGTATCTTTTGTAGCTTTCACAAATTTGATTTCTCCTGCCTCATCCCATAATGAATCTTCTGAATTTTTAGGGCTTTCCCATCTCTGCACTCTAGATCTACAATGCTTAGAGATGTGTCTAGCTTTTCCACATGAGTGACAAATGATAGGAGGTCTGATGTTATTATTCATCATGCTGCACTACTTGGATGTATGTCCATTGTAATTACATATCTGACATGTAATGTTCTGATGGTTTCTAACATTTGCTGAGGATAACTTCTTTGTTTTTGTTGATTCTCATTTATTTGATTATTCTGATTCTTGTTCTTCTAACTTGTTTTACAATTCATATCTCTATGACCAAATTTATTACATGAATAACAGTAGCCATTGAAGGGTCTTACCTCTTTACAATTCCTTGCAATATGTCCATGCTTGTTATAGGCATAACAAGTATGGTCAACTAGCTTGCATTCAACCTTAGGTGGTTCAACATTGTCTTTAGTCTAATTTCCAATCTCCTTAGTATCTGTGATGTCCTTTGGTTCTTTCACTCTTTCTCGCATGTCATCAATCTGAATATGTGCTTCATTGTATCCTATACCGCTGGTATCTCCTTTAACCTTTTGAGCATACAACTGTGATTCTATCAGATCCTTTCTTGTGTGTAAATTGTCAATATGATTCTTTGCTGCAATCAATTCAGATTCCATTTTATCTTTTTAGTTTCTTAGCTCCAAGATTTCCATGTTTTCTTGTCTCAGTTCTTCATCTAACTGCTTGTTTACTTTGACTTGATCATCATTGGCATCTTGATTGTTACATAGATTTTCATCTAATTCTTCAATCTGATCCTTCAAAGATGAATTTTATTCATTCATCTTTTTGACTACTTCTCCCAAATCATTTGAAGAACAATTCCTTAATTCTTTTTTTAGTTTCTTGATAAGTATTTGCATGCCATTAACTTTTAGTTTAAGATCTTCATTTTCTTTTTTAGATGTGTCA
>MU224968.1:5286669-5316280 GCA_018584345.1 Thuja plicata
TTGGCCCATTCTTAATAATATCACGGGGGTTTTTTTATGCTTTTCCCCCTTCAAAAATATTGTCTCATATTGTATGGTGCATGCTTCTAGATTTGGTTACTTCATGGTATGCATTTTCTCACCTTGCCCATTAGATTAAACAAGATCTTTTATGCTCTTTCTTATCATTTATTACATGTACTTAGCCAATTTCTAATCTTCTGATAATGTGTGCTGACTCCAAAAATTCATATGACTTTGTTACCATAATGACAACACTAAATAGAGTCATATACACAAGTATAGTCAACTTTCCAACACCCAAAACTAGGCACAAAATACTACTTAAATAAAAAAGAAACCAAGAGGTTGGCCATAAAATCAAACATAGGAGAAACCCCTGACCTATATTTAGGTATACACAACCCCCAATGAAAGATCTACCATTAATGTTGCAATCAAAATTAAATGAATAATCTGGCCACCAAATCCAACTCCAAAAATAAACAACTCAGGCAAAGGATGACTGAGCAACAAAGTGACTTGGGCAAAGAGCACCCTAAGCAACAGAAAATGACATTGGAAAAGAGTACCACGAGCAACAGAAAATGACTTGGGCAAAGAGCACCATGATAAATATAAAATGACTCGGTCAAAGAGCACCCTGAGAAACATAAAATGACTCGGGTGAAGAGATCACTGATACCCGCTGGTAAAGCGAGACCTGAGAAACAAAAGACAAACAAAAGTAAACATCTTTTTGGTTGAGCAGGATTTCCAAGGATCCTAGGATGCTCCTGCATCATAAGATCACCAAAATATTTAATTTCTTGGAAAAGGGTGTCAAAATATCCAATTTGTTTTAGGGTTTATTTGGGAAAATTGTGAAAGAAGTGTGAAGAACTCATTGATTAGGGCTAATTGATCTATTAGGCCTAAAAGGCCAAATCCATTGATTGTCTTGAGATCATTTGGGAAATTATTGATGCCCTGACCAAATGGGATCATATGGAGTTAGAGAAGCTTCCCAAACATGGATTACACCCCCTGCATACACTTGTGAAGTAGTGGATCTGAAAATGCACTTGGAGTCTTCCAAGAAGGAGTAAGGGATTGAAGAGCACTTTGTTGATAGATACCCCAAGGTGAAGCAGAAAGGTTACCAACTCATAGAGTGGTATTGGAGAAGTCCTAGGATAATTAAGCAAGGGCTTGAAAGATCCTAGAAGAGAGGGTAGGATCTTATGAATGTGAGGAATAGGAAGAGTCCTATATAAGCTTGTGCAAGCACACCTTGAGTGTAGCTATCATAATTACAAATATTTTATGCCTATATAAGGTTTGAAACTCAATAATAAATCTAGTATGCACTTTTACTTCAAATATAAACTTTAAAAACTTATGAACTGTGGAAGGGACAAACTTCTTGGATGTGAGGCTACACATATGATTCAAATACACACAAAATTGATTTCATGTGGGGATCATAGTAAAATGAACATATAAGCTTCTAGGTCTAGCTTTAACTTAAAGGATTATAAAACTAATCGTGTGACAAGTAAAACCATCATGTACATTAATCGAGACTGTATATTTAGTATAAGTATCCTGATAAACCTCATGTGTGTAAATAAATTCATTTTTAATGACAATAGCCATGCACATTGTGTTCAAGACAACAAGATACTGAGAGGGGGTGATGAATTATTATCTTACTAAAATATTTTAATTTTTCACAACAGCTTATGTTAAAATCTTTGCTTCATATATTTTCAATAAATGTAACAATAAAATAATAAAGCATTCCATAGAATTGTACAATAGAACACTAGGTTTCTATGGACAACTTAAAAAGGGAAAAACCACATTGATAAATATCACAATTAAAATAGGATTATAACTTTCTTTTAGGGCTGCAACCCAAGGAAGAAACAATTTCAAGAAATATAAGTTTTATAGATACACCCAAAAGAGTTTCACTACTCCCTAAGAATGAAAACACTTACAAAAGGGGGCTAAAACCTTTTAATATCATGAAAAACTATTGACCATCCACCATAACTCATACATGTACCTTTATCTTCCTCTGGTTCATTTCCTCTAACACACTTCCAAGCTTGTTTAAATGTAGATACCTCCAAGTCACTTATTTTGGTATGCATTAATAATTTATTCACACGCTTTACAACCAAAATCTACCTCTACCTTGTAACTAATTTAATCTTTCATTTATATCCTGCACAAGCACCAACAACCTTCTCCAAGTTTTCTAAGATAAAACATGTATACATGAAATGTGCATTGGACAAAGAGTTCAAACCTAAACTCTTCTATAGTGAAAGGGAAGTAAAAATAGAACAAGGAAAGATATAGTTATGATCAAAAGATTGCGGCACACATCTCCACAAGGGGACAACCATTAAGGTATTGTCACAAATATCCTAGGTTAGACTAGAATACACTTACTAATTCATATAAATGTTAGACTCGACAAATAGTACCAAAAAGACCAAGAATAATTGTGCAGAGAAAATAAGAAAAACATATAATATTCAACAACATTCTAATACCATTCCTTCACACTATCACATTCAATTGAGATGGAAAAAAAAAATGGAAACACTTCTATCATATATAAACCAATCAATTCAATCTTGAGATACAATAATTAGATTCATACTTCTTGTATTCCTAAGCGCCGAAAAATTTAGAAGAAGTAATATAAAAAAAATATGATCAAGATCCCCATACCAAAAGAACAAATATTGAAATGATTTGAAGTGTAGAGCATTCTTGAAATCTATCTTGATGGGAATTAATGCTAACTTTACTTTGCAAGCCTTTGAAACATTTTTCTTAGCTTATCTGACATAAAATGAGAAAGATAAAAACTCACATCCTCATCTATCTATCTTTCAAACTTTAAAACCATAAAATTGAAACATGCACATTACAACATCACATTTTACAACCAACCATGAACATTAGATCAACATATTTAATGTCTGATAATGAAAATTAGATCAGCAAATTTCACATCAAACCATGAAAATTGGATCAACACATTTGACATTAAAACATCCAAACATAGGTTGATATAAATGACAACACACTACTCCATATCTATAATAATCTCCATTTTTTATACAAGTGAGTCATAGGTTAACATCAATGACAAAACACTACTATATATCTACAAATAAGGAAACCCTTCTATCATATGTAAACCAATCGATTCAATCTTGAGATACAATAATTAGATTCATACTCGGGGCATGCCTAAGCACCTAAAAATTTAGGAGAAGTAATATACAACCAATATGATCAAGCTCTCCATACCACAAGAACAAATACTGAAATGCATAGAAGTGTAGAGCATTCTTGAAATCTATCTTGATGGGAAATAATACAAGCTTTTCTCTGCAAGCCTTTGAAATATTAGTCTTAGCTTATGTGACATGAAATGAGAAAGATAAAAACTTCACATCCTCCTCTATCTATCTTTCAAACTACAAAACCATAACTTTGATGGTAAATAAATGGAGTACCACTACCTAAGATAACACTAACTCATTTGACTAAAAAATATGACAACAATTTCCAATGAAATTCTAATAATTGAACACATTGTCGGGTACCTGTGAAATTATAAAAAATAAAAAAAATCTCCCTGAAGTTCGTTGAAAATGCGACGCTTTTTTATTTTCATCAAAATTTCGATGAATGTCAAGCATAAATTTCAAAAAAGAAAAACTAAAATAGTGGGTATTTTCCTTGGAATTTTTTTAAATAAAATAGATATAAAAGGAAAAAATTCTTAAACTATAGTATTACGTCCAATAATCATAAGCTTTACATTTTCTCTTCATTTTACTTTCATCCTTTTGGAAACCTCTTTTGGCCACCACTACTAGGGTCCTGTCATGAACGTGGAGTTTCGTTGTAGATATCTAAGAGGTTACGAAGGTTTTCTGAGACATTTCACTGAAGATTTTTGCAGATTTTACATGGAATGATTGCATTTCAATAGGTATGTATTTGTTTAAAAAATCTACAAGCTTCTTCCTGTATCATATTACTATAAATTTATATTCTTCTCCAGGATTCTAAAATTTCTCATTGATTGGCTGACATTTTCCATGAAATATGTTTTCTTTTCTTTGTTCAAGAGATTTATTGCAAGTGTTTTCCAATATTTCTGCAACTATAGCTTAAAATGCATCAAAAAAACTTCATCTTCAACTCAGAATCTGATGAACTACTCAGTTTCCTTCTTAAATTATACTAAACAAATCTTTAGGATCAATTTGTTTATGTGGACCTCTAGTATGATTTCATGATATATTTATGTATTTCTCTTGTTCTTTGAAAACTATCTGTCATCGTCAAGGAAATGTATGAGGGTTTAGTCAATTTCTGGCAGGCCGTGAGTATTATACTAAAAACAATGGGTAGTTCTGTTACAAAAAAAATATAATCTTTCATGTATTGAATTTTTCCTGCAATGTTATAAGGATTTTAACCACAAGAAACCCTTGTTCCCTTTGGATGCTTGACTCGAATCGCAATATTCTTTTCGTTGTAGTGAGTCTTTGTTTTGGTTTATTTGGAAAGATCAAACTACTTGATTTGATTTATCTTAAAAAGGAAAGAATATATGAAACCTCCTTGCATATTTGAAATGACTTTCATTTATCTTATGCTTCTTCCATGATGTGCTTTTAGCCAAAAATACTTGATAGATAAACTATTGGTGATGTTCAACTGTGATATTTGGGGACTTCTCTTCTTATTTGGAGATATTTTCAGCATTGTGGGCATTTGAAGCAATTTAGAAATATTTTATTTTTCCACTATCTTAATCACAATTTTATTCTCTCTGTGAATTACACTCAAACAAGATGTACTTTTATATATTTTAATCAATCTTTGTTCTTGCAATGGCTAAGTTAATACAGTGAACTAATATTGCTTTTACCATTTAATGATCTTTTCTATATTTGACATATTATTGACGCTCTATGTTTTATGTTGGCATATGGCTATAGCTATATATTTTCTTTTGTCCATGCCATAAATACATCTTTTCTCTGAGTTTGTATACCTACATATTGTCAATGATATTTACCTCTCATTTATGTTTGAACATTAGATGACAATTGATGCAGGAGCATCCTGGGTGTAAGAAAAATCTTGCATCACCCAAAACAAATGTTTTTTGGTTTCTTTTCAATAAGGGCTATTTTATGCAGAGTTACTATTTTTGGAAAGTTACTATTCTTAGTAAGTTTTCTGTTTGAGCTCAGAATGTTCTATTTTACTCCTTGGAGGTTCACTTTGATTGTATCAGCCTACCAGTAAAGTTTCATTGCCAGATCAAGTCTAGTTTTGTAGATATCGGATATTTTTTGGTATTGGCAGCAGGGTACAGAAACTTTGAACTCAGTTTTGAAGGCTTTAGAGCCTCTAAATGGGGTCAAAACCTTGGCTAACTGGGCAAGCCCAAGTAAAGTGTTGTAGATCACTTTGTCGGATTTCCGAAATGGAGTTACAGTAGCCTAGTAGATCAATGGTTGATGAGTTATGGTCTCTGAAAGTTGCGCTACGTGAACTTGAAAATATTAAAGCTTCTTCAAAATTTTTTTTTGGGTTCCGAAGTTGTTTGGGCCTACTCTAATGTAATAAAAATGAATAATAATATCTTAGGGTTGGTCGGCCTCAAAATTTAGGGTTTGATTTCTAGAGTCTTCTTGGGCGGTTAAAATTGGCTATATATTGAAGGCCCATAGGGTTGTCTAGGGCAGTTCTGGGTTATGCAGCTGGTGGCTCTGGCTTGCAAATTATTGTAATAAAATTCTCATGTGGTTGTGCATGTTTCATATATGAAGGTGCATGTTATTTTTCATAATATTGTAATTTCATTTCATGGTGGATAATAGAAAGCCCATTTCCTGTCTTTTGCAAATCTTGTTATTCTCAATTTTGTTCTGTGTTTGTGTTAATAAGGGGAGCACCCTTCATCAACAATGGCCATAATAATATTTTTACAAGCTACGTATGTGATGTATCCTATTATCATTTGAGCCAATAAAAAATAAGGAAACATACATAGTTTCTAAAAAATGCAACAAAAATAGTTCTCCTTCATTAACTAATTATGATTTCAATGCCTTTTAAAACCAAAGCCCGAACTACAACCTTTGGCTATCATTGCTATGTGATTCAAAGAAGTGCTAACACTAGAACATGATTTGGAGTACAATTTGAATACATAATTTATCTAAACTTACATGCAGTTTCTTGATCCATGTTTATAATACTTTGGGTGCTTCTTAAAATCTAATGAAATATTGTAAACCATATGTATACTTATGAAAACAAATCTTGTGTAAATTTTTAATTATTTTGAGGCTTGAATTCATGTATGATTATTTTGAATAGGGTTAAATTATATAAACTTGAAATTATTAAGTATGTTTACTTCTAATATGGTTTTCTACATACTTTAGTGGTAGCTCAAATCATGGATGTGGCTCTTGATGCTAATGAAATTCCCAAGGTCACAATATGTATGGGAATATCAAGAACTTACCTTGATAAGATGAAAATTGACAAGAAATTGCATACTGGATTATGCTCCATCTTCCTTGATCGCTTCTCAGCAACATGGGTTCAAAATAAGATTCTTGCATTAGGTGTTTCAGTCCTTGAGTGTGAATGTAGGTTTAGTTTTGAAGACTAGATCTAAAAGAAAAGGCGTTATATTCATAATATTTCAAGTAGTTACATTTTCCAAGTTAAATTATTTTTATTAAAACTATGTGACAAGTATAAGGAAGCAGTTAAATTAATGAAGAGAATTCTAAGTAAAAAATGTCGTCTCAAACAACATGAGGCTATTGGACTCTTAGATTTTTGGTAGATTTGGACCATATGGGGAAAATAGAGAAAAGTATGGTATCAAAAAATTGGACCCTATTGATCATATTACCATATCGAGCTTTACGAATCAGCACATTAAACACTATCCACCTGTCTTGTTTTCTATTTTTTCTATCTGTATCATTGATTGCATTAATGATGATCACTATTATGATTAGACTGTACTGGCATACCATTATTTCACTCTTTCTAGTCAGAAAATAGCTTATAAAATGTATTAAGTTGGCCAACCCTTTAGTGCTAGATTATGAGAATAAGGAACCAACTTCACTCACCACATAGAATTTACCTGTAAATTCAGGAAACCCTATAGCTACAAAAGTTATTTTTCATCTCCTAGTAGATTCAATCACTACTTTTTGGTGCATTGAAACTCTCACTATTGTTGATGTCCTTCTTTCTTACATCTGATTGAGAGTTCATTTTTTCTTCCCTTCTTTAGTAGTAGCATGGTGTCCTCTTTATTTGACTATTGATCACTTATTTATGATGATAAAATGATAATGATCTCTCTATATGTATCAATCCTTTAGACCATTGTCCTATATTCTACTTTTGCATTTAATGTTCTTAGCACATGTACCTTTGTTTTCAACTTCCAACTGATAGTTTCTCCTTATCTTGTAATGTTTGATCTTTAATAGTTGGTTTCTACCTTGGATATGTTGTCATCATCATATTTTCCACATCTTTTCCATTTGATACTTTGAAAACATGCATCAAGACAATGTGACATATAGCTTCTCATTTTCATGATTTGGTGTCCTTTTCCTTATTGCATTGAATATCAAATATTCTTCCAAATTGATCTCAATAAAATTTGATTCAAGCCATTATATTACTGTCTTTTGAGATCAATGTCCTCGAAAAAAAGACACTACTATCTAACATTAGTAATGAGGGGGTTTATCCCAGACTACCACTTCCTGACTGATTACAGTGGCATGGCTCTTGTTGATGGTCAAGTCTGTTAATTTCTCATGTAGTTTTTTATAGCATTTCTCTTTAATGCATCCTTTTCTCTTTGCTACATTGTTGTAACAATACATTTGGTAAACTCTATTATTGATACTCTAAAGCCTATCATGTGTTATTATTGATTGTACTTCCATAAAGATACTTCATCTTTATCTTTTGTGTACTTGATAACACTTTCTAATTAGGAATTGATTGTTTCTTTTCATTGAATAATATTTCATTTCTATTGTACAAATGTAAGAATGTTCCTATAGCTCTTATCATTGATTTTCATGTTGTTCCTTATCATCTTGTAGCCAAAAATAAACAATTAATTTTTTTTTTATGTCATTGCATATTTTTAATTTTTTGGAATGGTGGGATCAACCCTTGTGGGAGCCCACTTCATCCCTTGGCATACTAATAAAATGAATGTACCTATTCCTACACATGAAGCAAACGAGTTAGATAAAAATAATGGATCTCCTATTTTGATATTGGTGTTGGTTATTCTGCTTCTTTGATGTTCATATGATTTGGTTGTTGATTTTGTGTTGTATGAGGGAATATTTTATGTTTTTAGGTAGGGTATATGGTGAAGATAAATATCTCGAGCTCTAAAAAAAAGTTTTCCAATATCCTATTGGTACACTCAGAGCAGAAAAACGAGAGGGACTAAGGCAAGCGATAGTGTGGAAAGGTAAAGAATACAAAAAATCTTCTTCAACTGCACAAGCAAAGGAAATGATGAATGTTTTTCCTAACCCTTCCATGTACCTTATTTACAAATGCACAATCTTTCCTTGTATAGGACTTGATGATCTATTCCCATGGCTTGTGTGGGTCTTTTAGTTTTATATCTTTTCAATGAAATAATTCTTACAAGCATACACACTTTTGTATATCTTTTAGCAGAATGATGAGACAATGCAAGAAACATTATGAGATATATGAGAAAAATTTTACTTTGTCTATTTTTTTTGTAAAACATCTGAATGGAAAAATTAATGCTTTTACATTAATGAGAACACATTACGTCATGAAATAAGGACATTCTTATAAACTCCAATACATACACTGGTTTAAGAAAGACATAAATCAATTGAAAATTTCTCCTTAAAATTAACATAATTAAATAGGGTCCATCAATTTGAGCCATGAGTGATAAATGGTAACCTTTCTAGCAATTTTTTCTTGCTTGCTTGCCAAGCACATGATCACTCTATTAGATAACATTGGTGCCTTTTTGGCCTTTAGCCAACTGAGCCACAAACTTCCTTTCCATATCGCAGCCTCCAAAATCCATCCTTGCAAAACAACAATTCATCATTTTTTAGGCTCCAAAATCTATCCTTGAAAAACATTGAAATCACCATTTCGCAGGATCCAAAATTTTCCCTTGAAAAATAGTGAAATTTTGATTTTGCAGGCTCATAAATATGTCCTTGCAAAACAAAAAAAATCACCATTTGGTAGGCTCCAAAATCTATCCTTGTGAAACATCAAAATCACCATTTTGTGGGCTCTGATTTTTCCTTCATCAAAACAACAAAAAGTACAAGGTTTCGTCAAAACTTCAATGAACCTAGTCCATCAATTTTTTGACGAAAACTAATTCATCGAAAAAGAAACAAAAAAATAGAGAATTTTTTTATATTCAAGTGTTTCTTTGGTAATTCAACAATTTTTTTTGATATGTTATGAAAAGGCGTCAATAAATGGAGTCAAATCCTGTAGTGTAGACATACCAAAATTGGCATAACATACCTGATTTTTTTTATTACAATAATTTATGAGTCAGATCATATTTGACATCCAAAGCTGAACATTACAACATCACATTTGACATCCAACCATGAACATTGGATAAACATATTTAGTGTCCATCCATGAAAATTATATCAACACATTTGACATCAAACCATGAACATTGGATCAACACATTGGACATTAAGGCATCCAAACATAGGTTGATATCAATAAAAATGCACTACTCCATATCTATACCCATATCACAGTTGTTTGACCTGGTCCATTGAAAGTGGATAAATAAAGAGAATTCTTTGCAACAATCTTTCTTTTTTTCATACAAGTGTGTCACAGGTTAGCATCAATGAAAAAAAACTACTCTATATTTTTAGAATCTCTTGTATCATGAGTTGATTTCAAAGGTATATTTGACATCAATTCCAATGCATTGGTCTATATTTTCAATAATCCCCCCATTTAGAATTGATGGAAACACTTACTATATTCTCCAATTTATCTCATTCTTTTATATCAAGGGAAAAGGTAAAAACATATGTTTAAAAATGATAAGCATACTCCCTCTGCCAACATCAACATAAACATGCTTACTACCTACTCTTCCTGGGTGGTATCCTTCATTAGTCTAGGAAAATGAATATAAATTAAATTTACCCTCCTAGAAAGATGTCCCAATTGTGCATCTAGTTAGAAGAAATAGGGGAAGCAACCCCAAACTTATATATGATACCTAATCAAGTATATATTTTGAAAGAGATTTTGTAAAGATATCTGCAACCTATTTGTTTCCAGTTTTACCTCTTGATCTTCAAATTTCTCACTTAGAAATTGATATCAAATATATATGTGCTTGGTTATATAATGCATAACTAGATTTCTTGAAAAATTGATCCAATAATTCTACTATCACAATTAATAGGAATGGGATCATCATATATTGCCTTGATATTATTTATGGTTAGATTCATAAAAAATACTTACATCTAGCAAGATGTTTCTACTAGGCATTATTCTTTCATTTTTGATAGGGATATTTAAGTCCTAATTTATACTAAACTATGAAACTAGTCTACTTCCCAAAAAGAAGACTCGACCATTGGAACTTCTTCTATCATCCACACAATGTGTTCTATCAAAATTAGTGTATGTATTTAAAGATAATTCATTATTCTTTTGATACAATATATTATAGTCTAGAGTGTTCTTAAAATATTTAAATATTATATTGACTATCATCATATGTGTTTCTCTTAGACTGGCTTGAAACCTCGCAACCTAGCTGAAAACATAAGTTATGTTAGGCCTAGATGTAGTCAAGTACAATACACCCACAATAATGAACCTATATAATATCTCATCATCTATAACTAACTCATCATCCTTTCTAAAATGAAAACCTAATAGCATAGGAGTACTTATTGGTTTTCAGTCCTCCAAACCAAATTTCCTCAACATTTCCTTGAACTATTTTTCTTGAGAAATAAAAATACATTCATTTTACTAAGTTATTTGAAGTATAAGAAGGAATGATAACTCTCCCGACATAAACATAATTTTCTTTTTTATTTACTTCTTAATCAAACTTCTTACATATTTCATAATCTTCACCAAAGATTATACCATCTAGACATATACAACAACAATAAAAAATTCTTTCCTCCTTAAGTTTGATGTAAATATTACTATGTAAAATATATCTCTTGAAGCCTTTCTAGAATAAGTAATTGTTCAATCTTTCATACCAAGCCCTAGTAGCTTTTTTAATACCATGCAATGTCTTCTTAAGTGTGCAAACTATTTTTGAGTCTTCTCATAGATGAAATTCATTAGGATGTACAATTCCTCTTTTAGGTTTCCACTCAAGAAGGTAGATTTAACATATATTCAATATAATTTGAATTTTGTGCTAACTACATAGACAAGAAACATTATAATTTCCTTTAATATCTCTATTGGAGTAAATTTCTCTTCAAATTCAATCCCTTCGACTAGTGAATAACCTTTACAAACCAACCTTTCTTTTTTTCTTACCACTTCTCCATCTTCTTTTAATTTGTTTCTAAATACTCACTTTGTTCCTATCATATTTTTGTTTATAGTTCTTTTAAGTAATTCCCAAGTCTATTTTGTATTAATATAATTGAGCTTTTATTCTATTGCATGCATCTAAATTTCATCCTTGGTAACATAAGTAAAAGTCATTGGTTCAATATTTGAAACTAAGTAGATATTTACCTGTTCATTTTTTTCAGTCTTTGAGATAGATGAAATTCATTAGGATGTACAATTCCTCTTTTAGGTTTCCAGTCAAGAAGGTAGATTTAACATATATTCAATATAATTTGAATTTCGTGCTAACTGTATAGACAAGAAACATTATAATTTCCTTTAATATCTCTATTGAAGTAAATTTCTCTTCAAATTCAATCCCTTCGACTAGTGAATAGCCTTTACAAACCAACCTTTCTTTTTTTCTTACCACTTCTCCATCTTCTTTTAATTTGTTTCTAAATACTCACTTTGTTCCTATCACATTTTTGTTTATAGGTCTTTTAAGTAATTCCAAAGTCTATTTTTTATTAATCTAATTGAGCTCTTATTCGATTTCATGCATCTAAATTTCATCCTTGGTAACATAAGTAAAAGTCGTTGGTTCAATATTTGAAACTAAGTAGATATTTACCTGTTCATTTTTTCTAGCAAGTTTTCTACTTTGCACTTTTCATTTATATCTCTGATTATCTAATATTATGAATGATTATTTTGGCCATATTTGGCAAGAGTCCAAGTGATCTTATCCATTGTTTTCTCCTTTTCCTTACTTTCTTCTTCTTCTATTTAAGAGGTTTCATATGATCCATAGTCTTCTATCTCATGTATATTTTTACATGGATCCTTGTCAGATCTAATATTTACAATTTCAATCATCTTTCTCAACCTCTTATTATAGAATATATGTAATAATTGCTTCTACTTGATTACCCAAGAAATATTCCTTCATCAGATCTAGTGCCTATTTTTTTAAAATCTTATTCATCTCTTTCGATGTAGCATTTACTACAAAAAACTCTAAAAGACTTGAAACATTTTGGTATTTCATACCATGGCACATAAAGGGTGTCTCAGTGATGTCCACCCTAGGTTGTCCTTTATTAATAATGTAGACTGAAATATGAACTGCTTCTCTGTAATATACATTAGGTAGATTAGCTTCTTTTAACATTTCTCTTCTCATCCCTAGAACAGTTCTATTCTTTCTAGGACTAGATAGGTGCCTCCTTATTCCATGTTCTTCATAAAATATTTCAAATTCATTTGAATTCAAATCACCTCCTCTATCAGATCTTAGGCACTTTATTTTTCTCATTATTTAATTTTCAACCATTGACTTTAAGACTTTAAACTTAACAAAATCTTCTATTTTTTCTTTTAGAAATGTAACTCATGCCATTCTAGTGAAATCATCAATAAGGAACATAAAGTGCATGAAAAATTGATGAATCCTTATTCTACTTGGTCTATGTAGATCAGTTGAATCAGTTCTAATAGTTTTGTAAAAGAACTTACTGCTTTGCTTTGAATCTTTTCGTTGTGTTCTTTCCAATCTGATATCCTCGCATAGTGTGTTTATAGGCTTGACAATTTTCATAATATATTTTAATTCATGTATAGAGATAATATTCACAAGGATACCAAATTTGATGTGTCTCATTCTCCTATGCTATATCTAATAATCACTTGTTTTTCACAAAATATACCTTCTCCCATTTTACTTTTTTAGATGATATACATTATCTTCATCCCTAGATCGTTCTGCCACAAATTTTTTATAGTTTTATTTAATGATTTCATATAATCTCTCATGAAATACAAGATTGTATCCTTTTCTATATATTTTACCTAAACTAAGAAGATTGTTCTTGGGACCCTTAGCATAGATAAAATATTTTGTCAAGTGTTTTTTACATTAATAATTGTTCTTTCTTTTAAACAAATTTTGTTGAGGTATCATCCCCAAAATTGACTGAACCTCCATCCCATTTTACAAGGTTGATAAACTTTAGCTTTTCACCAATCATGTCATTGGAAGATCCAGTGGCAAATACCTAAGAGTTTGTCTCTTCTTTTGTATGAAAATATTTCACATAAAAATAGATCTATTTATATTTTTATCATCTTCTCGAGTGCAATCTCGGGCCTTTCTTTTCTTTAGCTATCTAGGTTAATGGGATCATATGATAAGATAAATTTTAAGAACAATATTATATGTGTATTTTTCAAAGTCAACAACATTATTTCCAACATTGGGGCTATGAAAATTGTTTCTTCTCTATCATCATCAGGACTACTATGCTCCTCATCTTCTAAAGAATAGTAATCTTCTCTAGCATATAGACTTATTTTGAATTTTTATTCTTCTAGGATTCTTATAGTCATTGTCATATTATCTTATGGGACATTTAGAAGCATAGAGACCTATTTTTTCACAATTAAAACATTTGAAGGCTTATAGCTTACCTTTGCATTTTCCAATGCCCTTTTCTAGCTTCCTCGCAATTTTTTCTTCTTCCTCATCAGAGTCATTTCTCTGGTAAAAAATTATTCCTCCCCTTCTTACTATATTTAAAGAAACTTCCCTTCTTAGACCTTCTTTATCAAGTTCTCTAATTTCAAAAGCAAAAAGTGCACTATATGATTGATCCATTGTAATTTTTTCTAAATTTCCAACTTCCTCAATTGAAGACACTTTATGACAATAAGGTTTTGTAAAATATAGAAGTACCTATTCACAATAATTGCTTCTTTTATCACTTCATCAAGAGCTTGGATGATATTGATCACTACATATACTTGGAGTAGATGACCAAAATTATCTTCATCCCCGTAGATCCTGAAGTTTTTGAAATTGCCTCTATAGATCTCTTCATAAATTCTTCTTGTATTTTCCCATTAATCCTTAGCAGTGTAACATTGAATTACTTTAACAAGTTCAAAATCTTCTAGTCCACTCATTATAAAATTATTTTTCTTTCCATTATTTTCATAGGAACTAAGCTTAGCTGGAACACTTGAAGGACTACTAGGAGGAGTATAACCATCATTAATTGATTTCCAAACACCAAACACTAAAGGTTTCAAGTGGAATTTAATCCTCAACCACAAAAATTTGTAGCTTTTACCATTAGAATGAGGCACTTTGTATGAGTGAGAGCCATCTTGTCTAATCCAAAATCTTTCTCAACCTAATAGGATTTCCTCTAATGAACCTAGCTTTGATACATTTTTTAACACAATAGCGTAATGAGTGTGGAGCAAGCGGGAGATGGTGAGTTAGTATCTTAATAAAACCTTTAAAATTTTCACCACATCTTATTTTAAAAGATATACTTCATATATTTGCAATAATATCACATTAAAAGAATACAAAATTCCACATTATTTCAGTAGAGAACACCATATTTACATGGAAAAATTGACAAGGGAGAAACCACAATAAAAAATATCAAAAATAAAATATGATTATAACAATTGTTAAGGGTTGCAACCTATGGGATGAATAAGACAATGAAATGTTAGTTTTATGGCTACAACCAAAGGAAGTTCACTACTCCTTAAAAATAAAAACATATACATAAGGATTCTATAGCCTCTAAACATCATGAAACACTATTTACCATCCACCACCACACATGCAAACCATTAACTTCTATTTCCACACTGCCTCCAACACACTTCTAGGCTTGTTCAAATGTAGATACCTTCAACACGCTACTTTTAGTATCCATTATTAATAATTTTTACACACACTTCACAACCACACCCTATCTCTCTACCTTGAAACTAATTTGATCTTTCATTTATATCCTCTACAAGTACCAACAACATTCTTCAAGTCGACCGAGATAGAATCTATAGATATGAGACATTTATTGGCCAAATATGTCAACCCCAAATAGTTCCATTATGGAAGGGAAGTAAATACAACCCAAGGCATGAGATAGGTAGGATAATAAATATTTTGGCACACATCTCCACCTGGGAAACCATTAAGGAATTGACATGAATATCTTAGGTTGGCCTAAAAGAAACTTAGCCATTCACCAAAATGTTCTAGTCAAAAAATAGTACCAGAAAGAATAGGATTAATTATACAGAGAAAATAAGAACATCATTTGATGTTCAAAAAAATTTCAATACCTTTCTTTCACACTTCCATGTTCAATTGATCCCACAAAAAAACAAATAATGAAACCCTACCACTATATGCAAACTGGTCAATACCGTCTTGAGATATAATAATTATATTCAAAATTGTGGTACACATGACCACTTAAATATAGGAGAATAAATATAAATATAATGTGATTAAGTGTCCTAAACCAAAAAAAAAAATTGAAATTTGAAGCATTCTTTAGATCCATCCCAACAGGAAATAATACTAACTTTACTCTACAAGCCTCTGAAACACCTGTCTTAGCTTATGTGATATTAAATGAGAAACATATAGTATACATATCCTCCTTCAACTATCTATCAAAGAATAGAGCTATAATTGTTAGAATAACTGAGAGGGGGGGTGAATCAGTTAGCTCCCAATTATCCTATAGTTCCAAATTCCTCCAGATGTATTATAAAACCAATTTCAAACATATAATTCAACTCGGTGAAATGTATTCTATATCTTCTATTTGATTACCGATTAGAAGTAAATTAATAATGTGATTACCGATAAATGTAGATAAAGTAATGTGTAAAGAAAATTAACAATCCACAATAATCATACACATTGACACATAGATTTTTAACATGGAAACCCTGCTAAAGAAAAAACCACCTGTGACTGGTAACCCAAAATATTTTACTCTTTTGAAGTGAGCTTGGTTAAGAGCCAACCTTGTTAAAGGTTACAATGCACACTATTAAATGTGACCTGGTTAGAGGATTTAAAACTAACAGTTCTCTCTTGACCATGCATTCACTATGGGGTCAACAAGAAAACACTCAACATTCATTAGAATGTCATAATAAAGAATTTCAAATCCTACTCAGTTAAGAGATTTATCTATAACAATGGTTAAATTGATACAGTAATGATCTGATTCAAATACAACTTTGTTTTGCAGATTTTCAAATCTATGCTAAGTACATAGTACCTCTGATCAATCTGTTCACTTTAAATCATCTGATTCTTCATACTCTGTTATGCTTGGTAATGCTCTTTTCTCTACCGCTTGGTGATGTCTCTAGAAAATACTCGGTTCTATCTTTAACAAGTTTGATCAATCATGCATAAACTTTGCATGTGGGCATCATAGAATCATGTGATTCAAAATTAATCTCTTGTCTCCTATATAGACATCATAGCTCATTTAATTTCCATCCTTTATATTTTTTCGTTTAATCTCCATCATTGATTTTTCCATTTAAACCATCCTTGACAGTTGTGTTAAAAACATGTTTCAATATTCATCTTCTGATCTTCCTTGAATTTTCATAACTGTTTGATCAACATAACAAACCTTATCATTTACCTCAGAATCATCAATTGCCAGCTCAAAATTCTAGTCGACCTCAGTTTGAATAAATTGTTTGATCAATACTATGATGTGTCAATGATCCCTAGATCGGTTATTACTATGCTCGGTATACACCATGTTTTACTCGGTGTTCACTATCTCTCGGTGTATGCATAACTCTTTCTTTACCGATCACATAAACTTTGTTTGTTCCAAATCTTCAATCCATAATAGATGTATGTCTGCATAATGATAGTCAAATAAGTTGACATCAATGACAATACACTAACTAATAATGTTTATCATCATATCTGTAACTCAATTGACTATCAAAAAATGACTTCAAACATACAATCATTTGTAGTTCATTAATCTCTCCCGTTAGCATTAATGGCAACACTGTATGAAATATGTAGTATAAATGCCATAAAAATATGAAACTTTTGTTCTACAACTATAACAATTTTGTATCTCTTCCTAGCTTGGGTATATAAATTGTTTCAACATTAAAAACTCACCATGCAGACTCTCCCTGCAGATTTGACTCTTTTGTTCTTGAATCTCTCTATAGATAGATATTTCTCTCCCTTTCTCGTTTCTCCCTTTAATGGGTAGATATTTTATTGAATCTTATCTCCCTTTGATAAAAATGCCAAAAATAAATATGCAGCTCTTCAGTAGCCAAAAAAAAATATCTCTAGTGTTCGGTGTAGTAAAATAAGTACCTTGCAATGTAGATATGTCTGTGTCAGTCGAGTTCAGCTTTGCATCAACATGATTGATATTATGATTTCATGTAGGTTGATGGGACCTCGTAGTCAACTTAGTGATCAATAAACAAGGGACAAACCCCTAGTCTACCTCTCAAGTAGTCAAATGTATCCTTCGGTAAGGATTTATTGAATATGTCTGCAAGTTTTTCTTTTGATTGTACATATTCCAGCATAACTTGTTTATCTTGTACTTGTTCCCTCAAGTAGTGATATTTGATAGATATATGCTTTGCTTTTGCATGCATCACAAGGTTCTTTGAAATATTTACTGCACTTGTATTATCACAGTAAATTATCACTTGGTCAGTGATATCTTCATTCACACCATTCAAAAGTTGTTTTATCCATGCTATGTTCAAATAGTTTACAGCAGTAGCAGAAACATATTCTACTTCTCCAGTTGACTGAGATATGCATCCTTGTTTCTTACTTATCCAAGTAACTGATCTTTCTCCTATAAATAATACTCCACCAGTAGTGCTCTTTCTATCATCAATGTTCCTAGCCTAATCAGCATCATTGTAAACTTTTAGTTCTAAATTTCCTTCCCTTTCTGTACCATAGTCCATAATCTAGAGTGTTCTTCAGATATCTAACAATTCTTTTTACAACAGTCATATGTGATTCTCTGGGATTAGCATAAAATATTGAAACAATTCCAACTTTGTATGTTATGTATGGTCTTGTGTGAACAACATACATCCACTTTCCAATCATAGATCTATACAAATTTTGATTTACCTTAGGTGTCTTATCTTCTTTTGTCAATTTGCATCCTATCACCATAGGTGTTCCGACTGATTTTTGATTCTTCCATCGTGAATGCCTTTAGTACTTCCTTCATGTATTTTGATTGAGTAATGTACATACCTGTAGTCTATTGTAAAATTTGGAAGCTAAGAAAAAATTTGATCTCCAAACATTAACATTTCAAATTCTTTCCTCATTTCATTAGCAAATGATATGCATAGGTTATCATTTCCTCCAAATATAATATCATCAACAAAAAATTCAGCAATAAGGCTCTTATCTTCATTTCCTCCTTTCAAATACAAATTTCTGTTATCACTTGTTCTAATAAATTGAATACTTATAAGATAGGAATGCAGTATTTCATACCATGCTCTCAGTGCTTGTTTCAATCCATATAAAGCTTTGTGTAACTTACATACCATGTTTGTTTAATCAGGATCAACAAATCCTTCAGGTTGTTCAATGTATACCTTTTCTTCCAGTATTCCATTCAAAAATGAAGACTTAACATCCATCTCATATACTTTGAATCCTTTATATGAAGCATATGCAAGTAATATTTTAACTTCTTCAAGTCTAGCAACGCGTGCAAAAGTTTCTTCATAGTCAATACCTTCTTCTTGCATACCCTTTGTAAACTAATATTGCTTTATTTCTGGTTATATCTCCATTCCCATTCAATTTGTTTCTGAATATCCATTTGGAGCCAATGACATTCTTATCACTCAGTCTCGGTACTAATGTCCATGTCTTGTTTTTATGTATCTTCTCAATTGCTTCATTCATTGCAGTGATACATTCTTCTTTTTCTAGTGCATATCTAACATTTTTAGGTTCAAATTCACAAATTAAACATTTCTTGTCTTTCAAATTACTTTGATTCATCATGCCAACTCTTTTATCTCCAATAATCTGATTCTGTGGATGACTTCATCTCACATATTTAGCAAGTACAAGTTCAATTCTTTGTTCTTCATCATCTTCTCCTATAGGTTCATTGTGTTCTTGTTCATGATCTTCAGTTTTAACATTTTCCTGATTCTCGGTATGTGCTTCCTGTTGCCCAGTAACATTACCCTGTTGCATCGTATCGTTAGGCATCTATGTCGTTAAAGTATTACGTTCTTATATGTAGACAAATCTACTATAATATTTCAGTTCTTTCATGCTTTCCTCATCATTATTCTCAGCAAATTCATCAACTTTCACATTTTCACTTTCAATGATCTTTTTAGAAGTCTTATTCAAATATTTATAAGCTTTACTCTTAGTATAATATACAAGAAATATTCATTCATCACTTTTTAAATCAAATTTACCATTTTGATCATCTTTCAGAATATAACGACTTCCAAATATTCTAAAATAGTTCACATTAGGTGTATAACCATACCATAGCTCATAAGTTGTCTTATTTTTATCTTTCTTCAGTTATACTCGGTTGAGTGTGTATACAACAGTACTAACATAGATTCTCTCTAGTATTTTTGAGCAACATTATTTTCAATCATCAGTGTTCTAGCACAATCCATAATTGATCTATTTCTTCTTTTAGCAATTTCATTATGTTGTAGTGTCCTCGGTGCAAAAAAAATTTCTTTTGATTCCATACTCATTACAAAAGTTAGTGAACTCATAAGAAATAAATTCACCTCCTCTATCATATCTCAAATACTTTAGTTCTCTACCAGTTTCTTTTTCCACTTTAGCTTTGTACCATTTAAACATCTTAAATGCTTCAGATTTTTCTTTTAGGAACATGGCAGTCATCATTCGAGAGTAGTCATCAACAAATAAAATAAAGTATATGTCCCCAGAATAGCTCTATGTTCTCATTGGTTCACATAGGTCTATATGAACTAACTCCAAAATATCATTAGGTGAAAAATTCTTACTCTTAAAACTAGATTTTGACATCTTTCCCATTTGACAATTTTTGCATATTACATGGTCTGGTTTAGATAGGCTCGGTAAGCCTCTAAATTTTATTTTCTTACTAATCTTAATAATGTTGTAAAAATTTACATGACAAAGCCTTTTATGCCATAACCATGCATCTTCATTCTTAGCCATCAAACAAGTAGTTTCAGCAGTGTTAAGATAAAATAGGTTAACTTTTGATTTTTCACCAGTGCTGATCAACTTTCATGTTCCATCATAGATTCTAGCTTTTCTATTTTCAAATGCAACTCGATGACCTATGTTATTCAACTATGAAACACTCAATAGATTATAATTAAGTCTTTTCACCCAATATGCATTCTCAAATTTGATTTGATTGTTCAACATTATAGTGTGATTTCCTTTCACTTGACAAGGTGTATCATTTCCCATTCTAACAGATCCACCATCATAATGTTCAAGAAATTCAAAATTTCCTTTATCTCCAGTCATGTGATGTGTACACCCACTATCAAGAACCCAAATGTCATGCTTACTAACTTTAGAAATAAGTGATGTTTCAACATACCTTTCATCTTCATCTAAATCATCATTCAAAGCTACAAACACCATCTCAATATCTTTATCACTGTTAGAACCACTGTCATTATCATTTCTTCAGCAATGTAACAAGCCTTCTTGCCTTTATCTTTCTAATCTCAGTCATTCCTTCTATCATACTTTCGGTTGCTTTTGTATTCTCTCTCATATTTTCTGTCATTAGATCTATCATTTTTTTCATCATTCTTTCTGTTAGGGCATCTTGCAGAAAAATGTCCGATCTCTTTACACTTAAAACATTTCAAAGGTAGTTTACCTTAATATCTTCCTTTTCCTTTGTGCAATCTTCTAACCATTAAAGCTTCAAGTTCACCAAGTTCCTTATCATCGCTGTCACTATCACTGTTATTTTTGATTATGTGTTTGCTACCAGATTTACCAATTTTCAAAGTAGACATAAATGCAAATTCCATAGAAGGTACAACACTATTATCAAAATTGTTCAGCTCAAAAGAAATCAATATTCCAACAAGACTATCAAAAGTAATAATATTTTTAGGTTCTTCTCTTATTTCATGTATTGCAGAGACTCTTATAGAATAAATAGGCAATAAAGTTCTAAGAATCTTATTCACAATAGTGTCTTCATCAATAGTTCCACTTGCTCCTCGAATCACATTCACAACTTCCTTGAGTCGGGTACTGTACTGTATTATGTTCTCTCCTTCTTTCATTCTCATATCATCAAATTTTCCTCAGAGACTTTCATCTTTAGCTCTTTTTACATTTGCATCTCCTCCATAAAATAGTGTAATCTTATCCCGCATCTTCTTGGATGATGTACATGTCTTGATATCTTCAAATTCAACATCGGTAAGTGAAGAAGTAATCTCCATCATTATAACATTATGTTCATGTTTCTCTTTCATCTGATTAACATTGAAGGGTCTAGTAGGCATGATGAATTCATTATCTAGGTATATTGCAATGTCATCTCCATTCCCTGATAGTTATAGTCTCATTCTGATTTTCCATGTTGAGAAGTTCTCCTTGTTTAGCTTTGGTGCGTCTCTCTTATACATCTTGTGATCTTTAGCTTAAGTCCTTCAAAACTTTCCTTCTAAGTACTGTATGCTCTGATACCAATTGTTAGAATAACTAAGAGTATGGGGGGGGTGAATCAGTTAACTCCCAATTATCATACATTCCAAAATTCTTCTAGATGTATATATAAACCAATTTCAAACATATAATTCAACTCGGTGAAATGTATTTTGTATCTTAAATTTGATTACCGAGTAGCAATAAATTAATACTATGATTATTGATCAATGTAGATAAAGTAATGTGTAAATAAAATTAACAATCTACAACAATCATACACATTGACACATAGATTTTTAACATGGAAACCCTGCTAAGGGAAAAAAAACACCTAGGACCAGTAACCCAAAATATTTCACTCTTCTGAAGTGAGCTCGGTCAAGAGCCAACCGTGTTAAAGGTTATAATGCACACTATTAAATATGACCTGGTTAGAGGATTTAAAACTAATAATTCTCTCTTGACCATGTATTCAGTATGGGGTCAACAAGGAAACACTCAACATTCATTAGAATGTCATAGTAAAGACTTTCACATCCTACTTTGTTAAGAGATTTATCTGAAACAATGGTTAAACTGATACAGTAATGATCTGATTCAAATACAACTCTATTTTGCAAATTTTCATATCTTTGCTAAGTACATAATACCTCTGATCAATTTTTTCACTTCAGTTCATCTGATTCTTCATACTTTGTTCTACTCGGTAATGCTCTTTCCTTTGTCACTCTATGATTTCTGCAGAAAACACTCAGTTTTGTCTTTAACCAGTTTGATCAGTTATGCATAAACTTCGCATGTGTACATCATAGCATCATGTGATTCAAAATGAATCTCTTGTCTCTTATATAGACATCATGGCTCATTTAATTTTTATCCTTTATATTTTTCCACTTAATCGTCATCATTGATTTTGCCATTTAAACCATCCTCGCCAGTTGTGATAAAAACATGTTTCAATCTTCGTCGTCCGATCTTCCTTGAATTTTCATAACCGTTTGATCAACATAATGAACCTTATGATTTACCTTGGAATCATCAATTTCCCGCTCAACATTCTAGTCGGCCTTGGTTTGAATAAATTGCTCGGTCAATACTGTTATGTGTCGGCGATCCCTAGCTCGGTTATTACTATGCTCGGTATACACTATATTTTACTCGGTGTTCACTGTCTCTTGGTGTATATATAACTCCTTATTTATTGAGTAGATAAAATTTATTTTTTCCAGATCTTCAATCCATAATAGATGTTTGTCACCATAATGATACTCAAATAAGTTGACATCAATGACAATACATTAACTAATAATATTTATCATCATATCTGTAACTCGGATGACTATCAAAAAATGACTTCAAACATACAATCAGTTGTAGTTCATCAATAACTTCAAAAGTAGAGAAATATAATATTATTCCTTGAGCTAGACACACCAAAATTGGTACAACATACTTGAGTTATTTTATTCAACAATCTATCAATCAAAGCATATTTGACATCCAACCATGAACTTCATATCATCACATTTGACATCCAAACATGAAGATTAGATCAACACATTTGGAATCCAACCATGAACATTAGATCAACACATTTGACATCTAACCAAGAACATTGGATCAACACATTTTCAATCCAACCATGAACATTCAAACTTTCAAACATAGGTGGAAATCAATGACAACATACTAATCCATATCTATAATAATATCCCCCTTTTGCATACAAGTGTGTCATAGGTTAAAATCAATAAAAACACATTGCTTCATGTATCTGCAACACAATAGATTAATAAGAATCACACACTTGGGTTTATAATTAATTTGAGTAGTAATTTTCAAAGTGGTCCATCAGGTGTGTGTATTGAGTTATCAATTTGGGTAAAATTAATACTACATTTAAGCCTAGGCTTAGGTTTCTTTTATTTAGGAAAAAGTTATATCACATGCACAAGATGCTTAGCTCAATTTATTTGATGATTCATGTCAAAACAAACTTTTCTCAAAAAAAAATTGTGGAACGAGAAGGTAAAGGAGTGGAACTTGGTTTGAAATTTTTATTAGGAAGTGTTCAAAATGTATTCCCTTTATTATTTACACTATACACCTATATGATATTAGAGTCAATGAGGGCTTACAATTCAGTTCTTAGATGCATAAATTCTTTAGAATCATGTATATAGTAAAATGATATTGAAAAGAGGCCTCCAAGTTAAATGAAGGAGGTAAGGGATTAGAAGTGTCTATAGGATGGATAGGGGAAATCTAATCAAATTATTATTTAGAAATCAAAGCATTATTGAATTTAAGGGTACATAAAGTTGTGTAAATTGTTGATTCTTTGGTTTAGAAGAACAATGAGCTACAATAGTAGATGTTGAAGCTACAACTTGATCTTTAATGTTATTAGAAAAATAATTGTTTATATTAATAAAGTTCTTGTTTTGTTTCTTAAATGCTTGACAATTTTGAGGAACATCTTTCAATTTGTCAACTGGAGTGATAGATGAAGAATATTCATATTTACTCACTAAAAGTTGATCATAATAGAGTTTTTTGCATATGTGAATGATGGAAATTTCCTGAAAAATATTCTTCTCTCTAATTCAAGGTTGTAAATTACAAATAAAAAATATTTAAACATTAGCATCAAGAAGAGAATAAGAATTTTTTAATAAAATGCTTGATATCTACAAATAAAATTAGTCACTTTCTCTTTCACACCTTGTTTACAATACATCAAATAAGTTAATGTTACTTGTGTTACAATATTATTTTTAAAATGTTAAAAAAATTGATTAACTAAATGTGAATATTAGAGAAATGAAGGCACCAAAAAAGATGCTACCGAAGAACATGCCTCAACTTAGGTGCCAACATGGAAGTTGTGGATTAAAAAGGTCAAGTAACATGACAATTTTTACTTTATACTAGTCTTTCATTGTTTTTATTAGTCCTCTATGGAAACTTGTATCTAGTTCCTTATACTAGGTAGAATAGCTAAGACTCCCGATCTCAAGTTTTAAACACCGCAGATTTTATGTTGTATCTACTACTCTACTAGCTTCAAAAAATTTTAATTTAGTCTATTTTTGTATGAGGGATGAAAATTTCCCTTTACCTTAAGTGAAGAAGGTATAGACTTCGGGTATCATATGTCATTAATTGTGGTTTGGCTCAATCCTTCTATTCACATACTATGCACATGAGGAGTACATTTGTGGTTGAAGGCCATTAACCCTCCTTTGATAACTCTACTTCTATATCTATGTAGTTATCAATATTATTAATAAAATAGTATAGTCTTATAGCCTTTTTCCAAAAAAAAAAATAATAATTGAATTTTAGGTAGAGAGAGAACATTCATATTACTTACATCATAAAAAATAAAATTCTAATTACTTACAACAGAACATTCATATTTCAAAATTCTTCTAGGCTAAACCTGTCAAAGAACTTATGCAATATTTTATGCTTGAGGTTCGTTATACTAAGGTTTATAACTTCCATTTTACGCTTGTGAATAATTTTCACTACAATAGGAAACTTTATTTCCCCTACCTCCTACTTCAATCTCTTGGTACTAGCATTATGGAAAATACGAAGAGTGCTTAGAAGCCCATTCTTCATGATGGGATTATTTTTCTCATTTATGAGTGTGCTAAATTTAAGCTCCAGGACTATACCCCGACCTCTGGTAAGAGTAAGGAGAAGAAGGGTAAAAGACCCATAAAGAATGATAGTAACACTCCTAGAAAGAAGAAGAAGGGAAAATCCATGAAAGACTTGGCCGAAGCTGCTAAAATCCTCATGGAGGACACTGGTATGGATATTGATAACGATACTGAAGTCAAGAAGGAAGCTGAAAATATTGACATGGGCGAAGAGGCTAAATTCCTCTCTAAGGAGGTTGGTATGGAAACTGAAGATGACACTGATGCCCAGGAAGAGGATAATAGTGAGTCCTATCAAGAAACGGGAAGTGACAAAGCCAACAATGCCAGATCTGAGGTTTTGGAAACTGAAGGCCCTAAGGAAAACTATGCCCAAGAGGATACTATAAATCAAGGTGAATTGAGGGCTATCTCCCCTGAGAAGACTGCAAAAGAGCCCCCAATAACTAAGACTCATGCAGAGGTTACTTTTTTTTTCCAGAATTCCCGTGTTCTGGTGAACTATGCTAACTCACCATCTAAAGAGGGCACGAATTCTAGGGCTATCTCTAAGAAGACCGAGGTGAATAAAGAAGAGGGTAGTGAAAAAGAGATCAAAGGTAAAGTGGATTTTGGGGGTATTCAGGAGAATGTGATGGAGAAGAGCCAAGAGACTACTAGGTTTATGTAGGTGGTTAAAGAGCGTGCTCAGATGGACTACCAGATGAATTTCTGGTTGTTTGAAGAAATCAAAGACATTAATGGTAAGTACACTGAGCTTGAGGATAGAGTGAATAAAAATTATCTGATGTTAGCTAAGCCCACACATACTGGTGGAAATGAAGCCGAGACCCAAGCTAAAGATGAAGAAAAAAGGCTGATGGAGAAGCTTGAACTAAAGATAAATGCAGTGGTCAATTTCCGCTTGCAGACTACTTCCAGCTGTATACAGAGTATAGAAGACACCCTCAGCAAAATTATGAAGAACAAATATAAGGGCATGAAGGTGATGAGCAGTAATTTGAGGGCTCTACTCTCTGTGCTAGAAGGGAACTCTACTCCCATTATCATGGATGATGATGTTGTTAAAGACCCCAACTTTGCTAGCCCTGGATCTCATACTAGGGGTAGTGCTAAAAAGATGAAATTTGTTAACACAAAGGAAATCAAGGATCTCAGGGAGGCCATCCAACAATATAACTTGTTGACGGATGACTCGACAGAGATTATGGAAAAAGTGACCTAATATGTTGTTCCTCATGTTCATGTGTTTTATTTCTGTTTAGCTTCTTTTTGCTGGTTGGTTGTGCTATGGGGGATTCTATTGTCTCCTTCTTTTTCCCCCAGCTGATCCTTTTTGCTATGATGTTTTGTTTTGTTGTTCTATTAACTGCCTATCTTTCTTTCTAATTGTACAAGGTTACGTTTCCCTTCAAAAACTGCTTTAACCTCAATCAAAAACATTCATATTTCCAAATTTGGGTCCAAACTCCCAGGACAAAGATGTTGAGTGTCTTGTTGTCAATAGGGGAATGCACCAATTTATTAAAATGATCCTAAAATTGAGCATAATTAGGCATAAATGAGATAGAAATTAGGTAACCACCAAAATGTGTATAAACTAAGTGGAAAATTGTAAAAGGATACAATTTATAACACTAAAAAAAGTAATCTTAATTTAGACACTATAATTTCTTTATTTATTGACGAAGAAAGAAGAGTTAATAAAAATCATTTAATAATTCTTGAAAATGACTTTTCTTTCCAAGACAAAGTCTTCCATTTTAGAAAGGAAGAATAAAGAATCCAAATGCTACTATTGTCAGAAATATAGTCATTTCCAACCAAATTGCATTCAATGTGTTAAGGATCTTATTGATGGGACTTCTATTGAAGATAAATAAAGCTCTAATTGCAACTGAAAGTGGCATACAAGATTGTGTTTTTTTCAACACATAAGGAAAGAAATCTCCACCATAATAGTGAGGAGGAGCATCTTTGAAGGAATTAAGAAGGTAATATTAAAGTTTGGAGACATCAAATGTTAGAGTCTTTTTATCATCTCAACCTATTTTCTCACTCAAT
The DNA here is from genome assembly GCA_018584345.1 of Thuja plicata. Lineage (NCBI taxonomy): Eukaryota > Viridiplantae > Streptophyta > Pinopsida > Cupressales > Cupressaceae > Thuja > Thuja plicata. Next base: position 5,314,642 of record MU224968.1, read on the forward strand.
GATGATACCTTGTGTAAGAAGCATTACTTTTAATATGTTTCCCTCTATAGAGTAAGAGAGGGATAACAATTCTTAGGGATCTACTTCTGGATATAATAATTTTTGAAATAGGGTGGGATTAGTATATCTACATTTCTTTAGTTCCTTTTGTATATATATTTTTTTAATCGAAAATTGACAAAGCACTTATATTTTTTATATTTTATTAACTAGTTCAGGTGGCTCCTCAGAGAAAGAACTAAAAAGAAAACTCTGATTCATTTCCCAGATACAAAAACTACCAGCCCATGTCATATAAAAATGGTTGGCAAAATACAGATAGGGGCTACATGCTCCCCTATAACTATTTCTTTGTTTCTCCAACGCTCACCAACATTAAAAATCACCCCCGGGGATATAGAAATAGGCAGGAATAAGAAGTCTCTTCCTCCATTACATCAAGGTGAAGAACATTTGATTCACCCCAGCCCTCAGGAAGTTTCTCCACCGGGTTGTGCTCCCAACCACTAGCAACATCATTTTAGTCCTCCTCCTTGCCAGTTTCAGCCCCAACCAAATTCTCATGATGAAGTAAATCCACAGTGACCATTGGATCAGACCCACGAACATAAGATCAGCAAGCTTCCAGTGTGGTGTGAGAGAATGGAATTTAGTAACGCTTTCCCTAATAAACACAAAAGGACCAGCAAAGGAAGCAGAGAGCAGGACTCGTACTACCAACACATATCCCATTGGATCGAGTGACGTCTCAGCTCTCTTGAGCATTTGACTGATGGCCAAGATCCTCGAAATAAAAATATTAAGAGTGGGATATAGTGCAGCAGCATTTTTAAAATTAACTGAATCAATGGAGACACCATCGCATCCAAGATTTGCAAGATAATCGGCCAACTTATTTCCTTCCCTCAAGACATGAGAGAAACAGGTTGCCACAAAAGAGTCTATATAGTGTTTTATCTTTTGTTTAGATTGATGTAATAAAGGGGAAATTTTGGAATTAGATTCAATGTATAGGTTTAAATAATAAATTAATAATAGATTAGGTAGGTTACTTGTTTTGAGAAGTTATTTTATCATGGATTAGTTCAGTCGATTTTCTAGAGATGAATAAAATATTTATAAAGCCATAATGCATCAATAAAGTGACTATTTATCTAGGAATGTTATCTTTTATAGAATCTACTCACCATTTCAATAATAGAGTATTCAATCATTTCAATAATAAAGTATTCAATCATTTGAATTTGTGTAAATTCTATGCTAAATTGCTAATACTTTTTACATGATGGATAATGTTGCTCATTGGCTACATGATCTATCTATGTGTATCATGATTTTAAAATCTCTCTTTTTCAAACCTTATTTTTTTTATATTTACTTTGAAATATAATTAAGATAATTTTAACATATAAATAATCATAATTATTTATCTCATCTAAAGATAGAACTAAAAATCCAGACCGCATATTATCAAATTCCAAACCTCCAAATTAACATATTCGATCAATATTCTGTAAAGACTGCATTTACCCACAAAATGCCACATCATCAAGTAACATGAAAAGCGGAAAAGTCGACAAGAGAACAGGGTCGAAGATATACAAAGACCAGTCGAGCCATTTGCATTCGCATGTTAAAT
>MU224968.1:5327153-5368550 GCA_018584345.1 Thuja plicata
ACAAGTCTAAGGTTTATAATTACCGCTAATTAAACCAAATGAGAAAATCCACTAAAAAAAAAAAACATAGCATCTAGAAAACAACCTAGTCGAATCAAAACGACTTGGTCAACAAGGTCAAAGTGTCGCAAGACAAGTCCGAAAAAAGATGAGTCGCAAAGGTCGAGTCGTGACATATTCAATCATAACATAATACCTCAATATAGGCAAGAGAAGTTCATATCTATGATTTGGCATCGACAGTTGTAAGTAATAGTAACAATTTCCAACATATAAACATAACTGAGTCTGGTTGTAACCTTTTGAACTAACAACTCATCAATCCTTCAATGGAAGAATCTATTGACAGATTAAATATATCATAAGAGAAAGTTTGCGAATCTTTTCGTATAAGAAGCAGACTTACTGACTTGCATAGAAATATTTAAATCATTCTTTGGCAATAGAAAACAGAAGGCTCTAAGATGATAGGCATTTAGCTGGAGAATAAAAAGTCTTCAAAATGAAATTGACGTCTGAGACAATACATGAAATGAAAAAACTGAGATGGCCTGCTTTTGCATCTCCCTCAAAGCCTCCAAAAAACCCAAAGATGTAGTCTATAGATATTTTGAAAGCCTTTGAGGGAGATTTAACAATAGTTCCCTCATACTTAACAAAATCCATTACATGCACCCACATAAGCTGAAACAATTAGAAGAATGTGTTGTGTAAACATGTTAATTGGGTGGATAAATTTATAAGAATGAATAACAGAATGTCAAGGGCATTACTATCATTTTACTATTGAGAACTATTAGTGCAGATCCATTATTGACATTCAAAAAGTCACCATGATTAAAGGGAAGACAAGCTTATCTGCATAAAATCTCCACTAGATTGACGGGTACCATTTCTTTTCTGGTGTCATTTCAATTCATGAGTGTTGTAGTGTTAGTGTTAGGCCCATTTATAAAGACTAGATACCATATAATTTTCCAACACATGTTAGACCATTGGGAACCATGTCACCAAGATTTAAACAAATAAGTTGTTCACTTTTTACGTCAGATTTCAATTCCAAACTTTTAAAAGTGCCTGCAATGTATCTATTGAGAATATAATCGAAGAATTTTGACTTTGAAACATTTTCTAGAGATTACTTGTTGGAAAGGTAGTTGACGACTTATATCAGTATCATAACAGGAATATTTCATAGGAATGTTGTGTACAAGTGTCAAAGTGCACTGAAATATATGTTTATTTTATCTTAATGAGACTGGATTGGCTTTCTTTGGATGTCGACTAAGATCTCTGATATGAAATTACGGGTCCCCACACAATTGTAATTTTAATTTCTAAAAAAATATGCCTTTGCTTTCTCTTAAAAGTATTACAGTTCACAATGTTTTTATGTAAGCTAAGCCTCTCATTGTCTTCCTTTCATTATTTTCCTTTGAGACTTCTAATTTCATAGATGGAGGATGTTGATCTTACCTCTCCGTCAATGGCTTCTGAAATATTACAGCAGAGCAATTGTGGCATCGAATGAAATATAATATTTTTGATGTCATTGAGGAAAGAGGTTAAAACCAGCTGTTTCTATTATTGATCGATATTGTCAATGAAGTTGTTTGTATAAATGTATAATCAATATATCGTAAAGATGTTTGTTTGCATGGATTTAATATTATTGTATTTTTTTCTCAAGAGCCTATAGAATAGGTAAACACACTTTTGTATAAAAGGTAAAAAAAAAAACTCATTGGAAGTAGATCTATCAAAACATACTTAAAAGTGTAGTCTATTAAAAAATAGAAGGAAATGTTCGCAAATGAATTAAAGGAATTTAAATCATAATGGTACATAGCTATTTAGATATATTCGATTATATATAAAAGAAACAAAAAAATATTTAATAGGTGAAGAAAGAAAAACATTAAATAATAAGATTTCTATTTTTCATTAAAGAGGATCAATATTTCTAATCATAGTTATATATTGGTATTTAACCGATTACTTTTTCTTTAATGTGAATAATTGATGCAGTTAAGGATGGAGAAACCTCAAAAGATCAATACGATCCTTGCAGCAAATACAAAACAGCAGAAAAACAACAAGAACAAAAAGCCAAGATGGATAGAACTAAAGATCATCCTTCTATTATTCTTAGAAAATTATTTACAACAGATCTGCAACATGTAGTCTCACATGCCAAGCATGCAGTCTTGATTATAATCAGAAAACGTCTTACAAACTGTAGCTAACTAATGTCATATAATCTTATGAACAATTCCATAAGCTTATAAAGCAATCACAATATCTAGTCAGCTTATAATAAATCACATTTCCCTATGATTGAGAACATGTTACAACAAATAGGTTGGGACCCAAATCATTAGGTTTAACCTCCAATGTAAACAATAAGAGATGCGATCATGCAATAAATTCGGCCTCAAACGTATTATAGAGCTAGCACGATCGCACATGGAGATTCCCATCGGAAGATCAAGAAATGATCAAAAAAGATAATGATTGATCAAGAACATGAAGAAGAGTATAGCCATGCAAAGAATCTACAAAATCTCATGCGCAATGAATCCAAATGAAGTGTGATCATAGGATAAGGCCCAACATGAAGCCATAAATATACTAGAGTGGCCGTAACACAAAAGAACAAGTACAGATCAACCCCAAACAAAAAGACCAAACTGATCAATAGGAAAACAAATATTTTTGGTTGATGCAAGATTACTAAGATCGCAAGATGCTCCTACATCAGACTCCTGAGGTTAATAAGAAGTGAGCCTCTGAATTTGGTGGGGCCAAAGTAAAACCAAAGTGGTCTACCTTAGCCTAAGATATTCATGAAGAATCCATCACTGGTATGTCCTTCCATTTCATAGGATACTCCATATAATGCCTACCTCTTGTACTTCGACCAAATCTACTATCCAAAATCCATTCTATCTAATCCATCTGCTTCTTAGGATACTGCTTGACAACATCTGATCATTCACTGCTACTGCACTCTGATTCATGATACTCATACAAATCAGTAACATTGAAAACTAGTGATATATCTATGTCCTCTGGTAGTTCCACTTCATATGCATTTCCTAAATCAAAACTCTTCAAGATCTTACAAGGACCTAACTTCTTTATCCTCAACTTGTTATAAGTTCCAATAGAAAATCTACCCTTCTGCAAGTATACCATAACTTCATTTCCTATTTGAAATTTCTTGTGTATCATCTTCATGTCTGCTCTCCTTTTATACACTTTATTCATTTCCTCCAAATGACGTCTCACTCCTTCATGTAATGATTTCATAACTTCAACAAATTCCTCTCCTTTAGCACTCTTCTTATCATCATTATTGATATCCCTTAATTCATCTACTCCCCTAGGATTAAACCCAATAACCACTTCAAATGGTGTCTTCCTTGTTCTCCTATTGACTGAATTATTATAAGAAAACTATGCTTTAGGTAAAACTAAATCCCAATTTCCATATTTATCTCTAACTCAACACCTCAACAAGTTTCCTAAGATCCTTCAAACAACCTTTGTATGTCCATCAATTTGTGAATGAAAAGTAAAACTAAACTTCAAATCATCTTTCATCTTCTTCCAAAGTGTCCTCCAAAAATACCCAACAAACTGACTATCCATGTCTGAAACAATACTCTTAGACCTAATCCATGTAACCTCACAATCTCCTTGAAAAATAAATCACCTACATGTACTGCATCTGTAGTCTTCTTTCAAGGAATAAAATGTGCCATCTTAGAAAATATGTCTACAACCACAAAGATAGAATAATAACCCCTCTAGGTTCTAATAAAACCAAGCACAAAATCCATATTAATCTCCTGCCAAGGTCTGACCAGTACTGTCAAAGGCGTATACAACCCCCATTTTGACGACTACCTTTTGCAACTTGACATACCTTACAATTTTGTACAAAATTTCTCACATCCTTTTGATCTTGTGGCCAAAATTAATTCTCACTCATCAAATCTATTGTCTTATCAATGCCAAAATGTCCTGATAAACCTCCACTATGTTTCTTCTCAATCAGGTTATCTCTCATGGAACTCCTAGGTATACATAACTGACTATGTCAGAACAACATTCTATCTTGAATGAAATAATTGAACCACTTACTTTTGTCAGCAATAGTAGGTTTCTAACAAGCCTTTCAAGGTTCATTGAAGTCAGAATATCCCTCATACAAGACTTTCAATTCATCAAAGCCCAATACAACAATATTCATCTCATTCATAAAAGTCCTTCTCCTACTCAAAGAATCAACAAATTTATTTGACACACCATTCTTATGTTTCAACGCAAATGTATAACTTTGCTTAAACTCAACCCATCTCATATGTCTCTAATTCAACTTACCTTGGCTTCTCAAATGCTTCAATGCTTGATCATCAATATACAGTACAAACTCCCTAGGTAAAAAGTAATGTCTCCATTTCTTCAAATCTTAGATTATAGCACATAATTCCTTATCATACACTGAATACATTCTCTTAGCATCATTCAAATTCTCAATTAAATAAGAAACATGTCCCTCTTCTTGACTCAAAATAGCTCCAATCGCATTTCCACTAGTATCAAAATCTACTTGAAATACCTTATTGAAATCAGATAAACCTAATTTACTATTTTTTCTGTCACTTTCTACTTCAACAATTAAAAACTCTTTTGGGCTCCATGTGTCCATTTGAACTCCTTTTTATCTCCTCTTATAGTTTCATTCATTGCTCCATAGATTGAACTAAAGTTCCTGATGAACTTCTGATAGAAACTTGCCAACCCATGCAATGATCTTACCTCTCAAACATTCCTTGGTGTAGGACACTCAACAATTGATTTCACTTTCTCAGGATCCATCTTCAATCATTTAGTAGATATTAAAAATCCCAAGTATACCAAATCCTCATTCATGAAAGTACACTTCTTGATGTTTATCAGCAACTTCTCTTCTCTTATCATCTGCATTACTTGTTTAACATGTATCAAATGTTCCTATTTTCTCTTACTAAAAAATAAGATTTCATCCAAATACACAATGACAAACTTACCCAAGAATCTCTTAAGGACTTCATTCATCAATCTCATGAAAGTACTTGATGCATTAGAGAATCCAAAAGGCATTACCAACCACTCATGCAATAATTCATTTGTCTTAATGTAGTCTTCCACTCATCACCTTATCTTAGTCTAATATTATGATACCCACCCTTCAAGTATATCTTGGTGAAATACATATGTCTACTAAAATAATCCATCAAATTATCCATCCTAGGTAAAGGAAATCTATACTTCTTTGTAATCTGATTGATAGCTCTTGAAATAAGTGACATCCTCCATTGTCCATCTTTCTTAGGTGCTAACACTATAGGTACATCACATGGACTAAAAATTTCTTCCATCGACCCTCTCTGCAACAAATCTTGCACTTGATTATTGAGTTGTTCATTCTTTGTCAGTGTCATCCTATATGCTATTTTATTGGGAAGATTATCCCCTAGTATCAAATCCATGCAATGACTAATACTTCTTACCGATGATAATCCATCAAGTACATTATCTGATATGATTCAACATACTCATTCAACATTTTAGTGATTTATTTAGGATTTTCTTCTATCAAGACATTCTTACTAGACTCCTTACGTACTAAATCAAAACATATATTATTATGCTTCATGTCATTCAAAAACAAATCCACTAAATAAATTGTACTGATACATTCTTCACTCTTAGGAGGTTCTTCTAAAGGAAATAGATTGTGCTTTATCCTATTAGCAACAATAGTATAAACATTCTTTCTACCATCATGCATAGCTTTCCTATCATACTTTCATGGCCTACCCAACAAGATATGACACATATCCATAGGCATAATATCATACAAAACATCATCATAATACTTCCCAATCTTGAATTTAACTATGCATTATTCACTTACTAGTACCTTATGTTTATCTTGTATCCATGCAATCTAATAGCTTTAATTTGTCAACCATCTAGCTTTAATTTGTCAACCATCTCCTCCGAAGCTAGATTATCATAACTGCCACTGTCTATGACAATAATACACACCTTTTTTGTACCTTACATATTTTTGTGAACAAATTGTTCCTTTTTATAGACTCCTCTTATTCTCTATGATATATGATTATCCTATTCATCAAGGTTGCACCTTTGTCTACTTGATTGTTGTTCATTAAACTAGTAGACTCTTCATCAACAAATGTTGTTTTCCTATTGCCCCCTACCTTCTTCTCAAAGGCTCTATGTACTTGGTGCAGGAGAACACTGAATGAACCAAGTGTTCCTATGGAACTTAGGGTTTCCATTGAGGTCTTAAGAGACCTCTAGTTATGTTAGAACCATGGGTTATTCATTAGACTACTTTGTAAGACCATAGTTCCAAGATTGGCATCCTATGAGCCCTTGGTCAACTATTGGTCAATGATTGTACAAGACCCTACTTTTAGGTTTTTTAATTTTTTTCATGTTTGGATCCACTAGGGATCACACAAATAAGGTTGAGACCAAGTTTGGTCATCAAATTTGCAAAATTGAAAAATATGCAAAAATTGCTCAAAAGTTGTCAAACAACTTTGGAGCAAACATGACAACTTTTTTGTCAAAACTTGTTAAACAAATCCCAAATGGCTATTTAGTTCAAATATGTTATGTAACCATTTGGAGTGCCTAATAAATCGCTTTCAGGTGGGTGGTAGGCTAATCATGTAATTTTGGCATTAAGAATCAATAAAATATAACCATTTCTCTGCAAATCCCACGGACAGTCGATTAGTACGGATTGGTATAGATAGAAGGACATGAAATTATGACACAAAAAGTTGCCTTTGTGAACCTTTTTCAATTTTTATTTTGTTTCATGTGTTCATCAATCATACTTTAAAAGTTATTGAATTTTTAGTTTCACTGCCTGGTTTATAGGCCCTAAATCAAGGTTTCTTAAAGAATTGAGTGTAGGAAGATGGGCTTGTCATGATGCCCTAGGTGTATATTGCTATGTATGCACCATTCACTATTTCAGTACAGTCAACATAACTCTTGTTTAGGGATTCATCAAAAGCCCTAAATTGGTGGAAGATACCCTTTTACACACCCTCACATGGTCCAATATTTTTTTGGGGAATTGGATGCATTCAAAAGGTACTTTTAGTGCAAGTGTAGGCCTAATTAACCCTAATTGCAGAAGCATTTTGGTGTGTTTTCCTATCTTTCCTTCACTTCCATGCTTTGGTGCTTAAGTCTAAGATCTTAGGCCATAAAGGGTGTCTAAATCCCTAATCCATGCTAGGGGTAATGTTGAATAATATTATTGTAAGATCAAATATCCTTCAGGAAAAGGCTACAAGCCTAGTGTAGGTTTATGAAACAACTATGTCTTGTAGGTTCCAAAGGATGGAAAGAACCATTGGAACTATTTGTTAGGGACCTAAATAGACCACACCTATGAGCATGGGTCACCCTTGGTCCTGCAAGTCACTTTTGGGGTATTGTTTCTAATTTGGGTTGAAGTGCTTGGTATCCAACCTTTGGTAGTTGGTGTTCTAGGATTGGTGAGAACTAGTGATTAGGTTACCCTTGAGGTATTGGTTTCTGATAACCTTAACCAAGTCCTTTTTGCACACTTTTGATAAGTGTGAATTAATTTTTCCTTTTGAGTGGGGTGTTGAAGGGTGCATTGCCCTATTTGAGTCCTTTGGAGGCTTCTTACTGCCTACTCTACATCAAGTGGTATCAGAGCTATGTCTGCTCCTGAGGATGAAGAGATCCCTTCAAGGGTTACAAACATTAAACTAGAAAAGATGGTGAGAGAACAGAGGGAAGCAAATGCAGCCTTGACAAGAAGAATCCAAGAGTTGGAGAACAAGATAGAGAGGGCAAAAGTATACACCTATGGTGGTGAAGAAGGGAGTGAAGAGGAAGATGACACCCTTGATCAGGATGTGAACATTCTTGCAGACCAGAGACCCCTTCTAGATGCCTTAAAATCTATGGGGAGAAGAACCATCGACGAGAAGTTTGATTTACCAACTTTCAGTGGGAAGATGAATGTAGACTTGGCCTTGGATTGGATAGAGGCCCTGACAATCTTCTTTGAGTGTGAGGACATCCTTGAGAAGTAGAGAGTGAAGATGGAAAGATCCAAGTTGAAGGGAGAAGCCCTAACTTGGTGGAACTTCATCTAGACAGAGAGGGTGAAGAATGGGAGAAGTATGATTTCTTCATGGAATAAGATGGTAGCATTTCTCAAGGAGACATATGTGCCTAAAGACTATGGGGTACAACTCCATAGAAGGAATCAAAGCTTAAAAAAAAATTACATGGATGTAGGCGCATACACCGAGGAGTTCCTAAAACTATGCATGAAGACAAATGTGGAAGAAGATGAAGAAGAAAAGATAGCAAGGTACATGAATGGTCTTAAGATATCCATTCAAGAGGAACTTAGCCTACACTACCCTACCTCAGTAAATAAGTGTTATCAAATGACACTCAAGGTAGAGGAGAAATGGAAAAGAAAGCAAGATTTTGGCAAAGGGAAAAGCAATGAAAGTGGGAAGAACTTTAGAGGAAGAGGAACCTCTTGGAATAGAGGATAGTACAGTGGTAATAGCTGCAGGACCCCTGACCAAGGAGACAAAGAAAATAGTGATTCAAACTTTAGAGGAAACTATAGAGGGAGAATACCCTTCAATACAGGGAGAAAAAACACTGGAAGAGGAAATGGACCCCTAAGGTGTTACTACTACAATTAGTTGGGACACCATGCAGGAAGATGCCCTGAGAAGAGAAACAATAACAATCAAGGAGAAAGAAGAGCACAACTCATTCAAGAGGACAAGAAAGAAGACAATGAAAATGCAAGGGACTTAGAACCAAAAGAAGGAGTATGTTTGATGATGAGACAAGTCTTCCTTCAAGTGCCACAAAACCAAGAACCTCCTCAAAGAAAGAATCTCTTCAGGACAAAGATCAAATGCAATGGAAAGGTATGTAACTTTCTTATAGATTCTGGTTCAACTGAAAACTTAGTATCTTGTGAAATGGTCAAAAATTTAAATCTCCCTAAGAAGCCTCATCCTTTTCCTTATCATGTCTCTTGGCTAACAAAAGGTCAACAAACCTTAGTAATTGTTGGTAAATAGATTTGTCTTTTCAAAACACCTGCACAAAATGACTCCTAAACACCCAAGGCTGAAAGACAAATTGCAACACAACAGTTGGGTCACTTCGCTATTGAAGAGCGTAAGTGCCCTCTGAATTATCCGGGTACAGCTCCCCGTGTAATATTTACAATGAATTAACTAAACTATAATCGGTAATGCTTTTAACTTGAAAGCAATAAAGGTTTACAAACATCTATTTGTAAACATGAGATAGATGCAAAGAGACTAAATAAATGAAAAGTAAAGAACAGTAAATGCTAAAAAGTTCATTTTCCTAAATACTGCATAATAGAAAGAAACTAAGAGAAAGCTAAACTATTCTTTCCAAAATACACGAAAAACTGGAGCACAAAGTCTACAGATGATCGTGCTGATTATCAGATGTGACAGATACATATTCAAAGAAAACCGATATCATTATAAGATGAATATCAATTAGAAAGTGAGCATCTAAAATCAAAGTTTTAATATGCTGGCATTTCCTTTCTTTGGACACAACAAAATAACAAAGATACTATTGTTTCTGTACACCAATCACTATCCAAAGACCAGAATCTTCCTTTCTCTGCATTACAATAAAAATCCTAATCTATCCCTACCCTGGCACAAAGTCTCTCAGGTCAGGCAGAATCTGGAACCCCCTCTCTGTCATTTGTGAGCATATTTATCTCTCTCCTGACAAACCTCTATTCAGTTATTAAAACTGATTCTTGAAATTGCACTTTCTTCCTTTCCCCTTACATTCTCATCCTCGGACAACATAATGTCTAAATACCTATCAATAATCAAACATAACTTTGTAATTTATTTTATCAAAGTTATAATTTAATTATCGGGCTGAGTGAACATATAACAATTTGCAATGAACTTTTTGGAAACTCGACGGTGAATGCCAGTGATCAGTCATCATAACTCTCCTTTCGACAGCTGCCAAATCATAAGTTTCACGGGCCCCATTATCTCTTCTTGTGCACTCGAGTTTTTACTTTGAGACATTTTGTCAAAAAGCATACACATTCTCTGTACTCGCGTGCTCCAAGCCATGTTTGTGTCGCCTTCTATTAGCTGAATTTCTTAATGCATCTCAAACTTGCGCTCCGGTCTATATCCAATTCTGAACTTTTTCCCTTCAAAGTTGAATGTCATTATGATATACTGAGCTTCATCATAGGGAATTTCATTTTCATGGTAGCAATATAAGAGGATGCTTCAAATTTGGCAAATGTCATCTCCCTCAATGATGCATATCGGGTGACTAGTTTGATCTTGCGAGCCATCATGATCATAATTGGAGATTATTGGGTTTTAGTCTCCAATTGGAATCTCCCATTTGAGTTGCATAAGGCCACTTTGAATGATGCCTCATTTTCCCATGTCACTTGAAAGACTATTGACTGCCCTGATGTCCTCCTTTTAACAGCTAACCCATAATAACCTCCAATTAGTTTTGAAATGTGTTGGCAGACATTCTATCAAACATTTCACATACACTATTGACGCTTTGAGTGTCTTCTTTCATTGGTGATTTCCATGTTGTTTGCCAAGTGTCATCTTGACTCTGTGCTGGATGTGCAGGATTTGGATTTTTTCCTACCATCATAATTCAAGAGTGAGTCTTCGTGGAGGAGATTGTGATAATGTTCTCTGACCTTATTATATTGACATATGGTTTTTTCCTTTCAGCTTATGAAGACACCCGCTTGGCAGTGTGGGCTTGCTAGATGACCACGTGGGCAGAGAGTTAGGTTCAGATATGGATAACGTATCAAACAGTTTGCAAACTTCCTCAGGATGTCGCTCATCTTCTTCCATGTTTGAGTCATGGATTTTAACTATTATCACCATAATTAGCCTATGTTCTGGTTCGTGCTTTGCGTCTTCACCAAAATAAGGTGCAGACGTATTTGAATGGAACCGGTTGAGTGTTCAGATTCATCTTTGAGGTCTCCTTCAAGAATGTACATTCAACCCCTTTGCTTCCTCGGGCTTCATCTAAACTCCTTTTGTCTCATCAATCTGTTTATTGCCTGGGAAAGGTATTTGAGCACGATGAAATCAACATCTAATGCACAAGAATATTTTTGTATTTCATTATTGGAGATATGACTTGTGAATGGAGTCCCTGACATGGCATGAGAAATAGATGTTGTGAATTTATTTTAGTTTTATAATTGATACCTTTGGCCGAATGCCTCCACTCTATATGATTTAGGCCACTTGCAACTTTAAATATGAATCTGCACTTGATTTATCTGTTCCTGAATAGATCACTATGAAACTGAATGCAAATGCCTGAACCAATTTGGACCTTGGAAGAATTTGAATATCATGGACTTTCATTTTGAATGGAGACTCAGGGTCACTTGACATCTGAACCTGTATTTGAAGTGAAATCACCAGAACTTTGCAAAATTGAACCTGCTGAACCTCACACCGAGATGTCTCAAAGTAAACCATTTAAACCTGCTTCAACAAATTGAACCATTTCGAATTTCTTTGAACTTAATTCAAAGAGGTTCGAGACCCCACACCGAAAGTTTAAAAACTGGGCTGTATATCGGTACCAACATGGGCTCTAACTGTGGGACTGCTTTTGGCTCAAAAGCATAGAACTCCAGCAATCTCTGGGAAAAGGACAAGTGCCTAGCATCCATTGGGTGAATAGATTCAGTAAGAAGAGAAAAATTGGGAGTTGCTTTCAATGCGGGAGGAGGGGAGCAGGGCAGCCAACCAGCCAAACACCTAAACTACTAGCAAGCTCGAAGCTTGAACATTATTCCAACTACCACCAAAAGAATATGTACAATATATACAAAGGTAGGAAGAGAGCCTACCACAGGAACCAGAAGCAAGAAAAAGTCACGTGAATCCATTTACCGGCTGGGAGAAATAAGAGCCCTTCTGGAGTAGCAAATGATGCCTCAACCAAATACCTCGAAAGTAATACTCTCTAGCGGCTTCTTCAATGCCGAACCTTAAGCCAAAGGCATTTATAAATATGCTAACCAAGAACTCCTTCCCAAACAACCATAACCCATCATAGCATTCTTTTTCCTCCAAGGATTGACCTTTAACATTCCTCAGACCAAATTTCATTTCAAACTGAAAAAAATGAAATGTAGAAACCTCTCCAAGAAAGGGTGTACAAAATCCAGAAATGCTGTCATCAAGACTCACCCTTTGCATATGACTTTTAGTATCATGGTTAGTCTGCAAAAAGAGAGATGCTACATCCAACATAGGATCAATTCTCGAGTATGTATTCTCTTCATCTCTTTCAAGAATCAAACTATGATCAAGCCTGCAATGCATTCTATCTGAGCCATTCTGAGAGGAGTCTTCTAGTTGAAGAGATGATAAGAAGTTGACCATGATTTCTTCTTCTTCACTAAGAAGAACATTGTTCCACATTTCAATCGAGGTGTCTACAAGCTGAAAGTTAGTTTCAGAATTTCTTTCCTCTATAGGAGTTTCAGAATGGGGAGATTTTCCAACATACAGCTTTACTTTATCATCACCACAAATTTTATCTTTAAATGAACAAGATGTTTCAACGGGCTAACCACCAATTTCACAATAGGACCGATTACTTTCAGCCTTCTCATTAAAAACAAAAGATTCAAACTCTGGTAACATGTCATTGTCAAATTTTTCACAAATAGGAACTTTCATAGCAATATGACTATCATCACTTTCAAATCTGAAACTCTCTAAATCTGGAGAGAAAAAGAGTTCAGATGCACCTTTATCACCTTTATCCGTGGGTTCTTGAATGTCTTCATGATCACCAAAGACTGCATAATTGTGAGAGATAAAGTGAGATGATATTACTGGAGGCTCCTCATCATCAACTGTCAACTCTTCTTTCAGCCTTGCCACCCTTCTTTCATACTCCTCTAGATCCTTGAGTTTGTGGAAATGTGCACAGAGACTTCTCCAATAAAGAGTGCTTACATGATCATCTTCCAGACTGATATTTTATCTAACAGCCCGAGAGATACTTTCTTTGAAACTGTGCAAGAACTCACTCAGCACTTTGTCACGCATTGGATAGATTTCCATAAGAGTAGGGTCAGGCCTTTTCTTGATCATGATTTTTACAATCGGCATGGTCATCAATAGATTCGCCAATCTTGCAAATACCAAGATATTTTACAGAATAACTGAGGAAATAAATTTAGCACTGATTCTTTGATTCCATTCCCCAGCAGAGTCGCCAAAAATCTGTTGGTAAACAGATTTGTCTTCTCAAAACACCTGCACAAAATGACTCCTAAACACCCAAGGCTGAAAGACAAATTGCAACACAACAGTTGGGTCACTTTTCTATTGAAGAGCGTAAGCGCCCTCTGAATTATTCGGGTACAGCTCCCCGTGTAAGATTTACAATGAATTAACTAAACTATAATTGGTAATGCTTTTAACCTGAAAGCAATAAAGGTTTACAAACATCTATTCGTAAACATGAGATAGATGCGAAGAGACTAAATAACTGAAAAGAAAAGAACAGTAAATGCTACAAAGTTCATTTTCCTAAATACTGCATAACAAAAAGAAACTAAGAGAGAAAGATAAACTATTCTTTCCAAAATACACGAAAAACTGGAGCACAAAGTCTATAGATGATCGTGTTGATTATCAGATGTGACAGATACATATTCAAAGAAAACTGATATCATTCTAAGATGAATATCAATCAGAAAGTGAGCATCTAAAATCAAAGTTTTAATATGCTGGCATTTCCTTTCTTTGGACACAACAAAATAACAAAGATACTGTTGTTTCTGTACACCAATCACTATCCAAAAACCAGAATCTTCCTTTCTCTGCATTACAATAAAAATCCTAATCTATCCCTGCCCTGGCACAAAGTCTCTCGGGTCAGGTGGAATTTGGAACCCCCTCTCTGTCATTTGTGAGCATATTTATCTCTCTCCCGACGAACCTCTATTCAGTTATTAAAACTAATTCTTGAAATTTCACTTTCTTCCTTTTCCCTTACATTCTCATCCTTGGACAACATAATGTCTAAATACCTATCAATAATCAAATGAATTAAAGGAATTTAAATCATAATGGTATATAGCTATTTAGATATATTCGATTATATATAAAAGAAACGAAAAAATATTTAATAGGTGAAGAAAGAAAAACATTAAATAATAAGATTTCTATTTTTCATTAAAGAGGATCAATATTTCTAATCATAGTTATATATTGGTATTTAATCGATTACTTTTTCTTTAATGTGAATAATTGATGCAGTTAAGGATGGAGAAACCTCAAAAGATTAGTACGATCCTTGCAGCAAATACAAAACAGCAGAAAAACAACAAGAACAAAAAGCCAAGATGGATAGAATTAAAGATCATCCTTCTATTATTCTCAAAAAATTGTTTACAACAGATCTGCAACATGCAGTCTCACATGCCAAGCATGCAGTCTTGATTATAATCAGAAAACCTCTTACAAACTATAGCTAACTAATGTAATATAAACTTGTGAAAAATTCCATAAACTTATAAAGCAATCACAATATCTAGTCAGCTTATAATAAATCGAATTTCCCTATGATTGAGAAAACATGTTACAACAAATAGGTCGGGACCCAAATCATTAGGTTTAACCTCCAATGTAAACAATAAGAGATGCGATCATACAATAAATTTGGCCTCAAATGTATTATAGAGCTGGCACAATCACACATGGAGATTCCCATCGAAAGATCAGGAAATGATCAAAAAAGATAATGATTGATCGAGAACATGAAGAAGAGTACAACCATGCAAAGAATTTACAAAATCTCATGCGCAATGAATCCAAATGAAGTGCGATCATATGATAAGGTCCAACATGAAGCCATAAATATACTAGAGTGGCCGCAACACAAAAGAACAAGTACAGATCAACCCCAAACAAAAAGACCAGACTAATGAATAGGAAAACAAATATTTTTGGTTGATGCAAGATTACTAAGATCTGAAGATGCTCCTACATCAGACACCTGAGGTTAATAAAAAATGAGCCTCTGACTTTGGTGGGGCCAAAGGAAAACCAAAGTGGTCTACCTCAGCCTAAGAAATCCATAAAGAATCCTCCACTGGTATGTCCTTCCATTTCATAGGATACTCCTTATAATGCCTACCTCTTGTACTTTGACCAAATCTACTATCCAAAATCTATTCTATCTGATCCATATACTTCTTAGGATACTGCTTGCCAACATCTGATCATTCACTGCTACTGCACTCTGATTCATGATACTCATACAAATCAGTAACATTGAAAACTGGTGATATATCTATGTCCTCTGGTAGTTCCACTTCATATGCATTTCCTAAATCGAAACTCTTCAAGATCTTACAAGGACCTAACTTCTTTATCCTCAACTTGTTATAAGTTCCAATACAAAATCTACCCTTCTACAAGTATACCATAACTTCATTTCCTATTTGAAATTTCTTATGTATCATCTTCACATCTGCTCTCCTTTTATACACTTTATTCATTTCCTCCAAATGACGTCTCACTCCTTCATGTAATGATTTCATAACTTCAACAAATTCCTCTCCTTTAGCACTCTTCTTAACATCATTATTGATATCCCTTAATTCATCTACTCCCTTAGGATTAAACCTAGTAACCACTTCAAATGGTGTCTTCCTTGTTCTCCTATTGACTGAATTATTATAAGAAAACTATGCTTTAGGTAAAACTAAATCCCAATTTCCATATTTATCTCCAACTCAACACCTCAACTAGTTTCCTAAGATCCTTCACACAACCTTTGTATGTCCATCTGTTTGTGGATGAAAAGTAAAACTAAACTTCAAATCATCTTTCATCTTCTTCCAAAGTTTCCTCCAAAAATACCCAACAAACCGACTATCCATGTCTGAAACAATACTCTTAGACCTAATCCATGTAACCTCACAATCTCCTTGAAAAAAAAATCACATACATGTACTACATCTATAGTCTTCTTTCAAGGAATAAAATGTGCCATCTTAGAAAATATGTCTACAACCAAAAAGATAGAATAATAACCCCTCTAGGTTCTAATAAAACCAAGCACAAAATCCATACTAATCTCCTGCCAAGGTCTGACCGGTACTGTCAAAGGCGTATACAACCCCCATTCTGATGACTACCTTTTGCAACTTGACATACCTTACAATTTTGTACAAAATTTCTCACATCCTTCTGATCTTGTGGCCAAAAGTAATTCTCACTCATCAAATCTATTGTCTTATCAATGCCAAAATGTCCTGCTAAACCTCCACTATGTTTCTTCTCAATTAGGTTATCTCTTATGGAACTCCTCGGTATACATAACTGACTATGTCAGAACAACATTCCATCTTGAATGAAATAATTGAACCACTTACTTCTGTCAGCAATAGTAGGTTCCTTACAAGCCTTTCAAGGTTCACTGAAGTCAGAATGTCCCTCATACAAGACTTTCAATTCATCAAAGCCCAATACAACAATATTCATCTCATTCATAAAATTCCTTCTCCTACTCAAAGAATCAACAAATTTATTTGACACACCATTCTTATGTTTCAACGCAAATGTATAACTTTTCTTAAACTCAACCCATCTCATATGTCTCTGATTCAACTTACCTTGGCTTCTCAAATGCTTCAATGCTTGATGATCAATATACAATACAAACTCCCTAGGTAACAAGTAATGTCTCCATTTCTTCAAATCTTAGATTATAGCATATAATTCCTTATCATACACTGAATACATTCTCTTAGCATCATTCAAATTCTCACTTAAATATGAAACATGTCTCCCTTCTTGACTCAAAATAGCTCCAATCGCATTTCCACTAGTATCAAAATCTACTTGAAATACCTTATTGAAATCAGATAAACCTAATACTATTTTTTTTGTCACTTTCTACTTCAACAATTAAAAACTCTTTTGGGCTCCATGTGTCCATTTGAACTCCTTTTTATCTCCTCTCATAGTTTCATTCATCGCTCCATAGATTGAACTAAAGTTCCTGATGAACTTCTGATAGAAACTTGCCAACCCATGAAATGATCTTACCTCTCCAACATTCCTTGGTGTAGGACACTCAACAATTGATTTCACTTTCTCAGGATCCATCTTCAATCATTTAGTAGATATTAAAAATCCCAAGTATACCAACTCCTCATTCATGAAAGTACACTTCTTGATGTTTATTGAAGCAACTTCTCTTCTCTTATCATCTGCATTGCTTGTTTAACATGTATCAAATGTTCCTCTTTTATCTTACTAAAAAACAAGATGTCATCCAAATACACAATGACAAACTTACCCAAGAATCTCTTGAGGACTTCATTCATCAATCTCATGAAAGTACTTTATGCATTAGAGAACAAAATCCATTACCAACCACTCATGCAATAATTCATTTGTCTTAATGTATTCTTCCACTCATCACCTTATCTTAGTCTAATATTATGATACCCACCCTTCAAGTATATCTTGGTGAAATACATATGTCTACTCAAATAATCCATCAAATTATCCATCCTAGGTAAAGGAAATCTATACTTATTTGTAATCTGATTGATATCTCTTGAAACAAGTGACATCCTCCATTTTCCATCTTTCTTAGGTGCTAACACTACAGGTACATCACATGGACTAAAAATTTCTTCCATCAACCCTCTCTACAACAAATCTTGCACTTGATTATTGAGTTTTTCATTCTCTGTCGGTGTCATCCTATATGCTACTTTATTGGGTAGATTATACCCTAGTATCAAATCCATGCAATGACTAATACTTCTTACCGATGATAATCCATTAGGTACATTATCTTATATGATTCAACATACTCATTCAACATTCTAGTGATTTCTTTAGGATTTTCTTCTATCAAGACATTCTTACTAGACTCCCTAGGTACTAAATCAAAAAATACATTATTATGCTTCATGCCATTCAAAAACAAATCCACTAAACAAATCCTTGTACTGATACATTCTTCACTCTTAAGAGGTTCTTCTAAAGGCAACATATTATGTTTTATCCTATTATCAACAATAGTATAAACATTCTTTCTACCATCATGCATAGATTTCCTATCATACTTTCATGGCCTACCCAACAAGATATGACACATGTCCATAGGCTTAATATCATACAAAACGTCATCATAATACTTCCCAATCTTGAATTTAACTATGCATTATTCACTTACTAGTACCTTATGTTCATCTTGTATCCATGCAATCTGATACGGTTTAGGGTGCTTTAATCTCTCTAGCTTTAATTTTTCAACCATCTCCTCCAAAGCTAGATTATCATAACTGCCACTGTCTATGACAATAATACACACCTTTTTTGTACCTTACATCTTTTTGTGAACAAATTCTTCCTTTGTATAGACTCCTTCTCTTATTCTCTATGATATAGGATTATCCTATTCATCAAGGTTGCACCTTCAACTACTTGATTGTTGTTCATTAAACTAGTAGACTCTCCATCAACAAATGTTGTTTTCCTATTGCCCCCTACCTTCTTCTCAAAGTTTCCTTTCTTGAATTCAAAGGCTCTATATACTTGGTGCATGAGAACCCTAAATGAACCAAGTGTTCCTATGGAACGTAGGGTTTCCATTGAGGTCTTAAGAGGCCTCTAGTTATGTTAGAACCATGGGTTATTCATTGGACTACTTTGTAAGACCATAGTTCCGAGTTAGCATCCTATGAGCCCTTGGTCAACTATTGGTCAGTGATTGTACAAGACCCTAGTTTTAGGTTTTTTTTATTTTTTTCATGTTTGGATCCACTAGGGATCACACAAATAAGTTTGAGACCAAGTTTGGTCATCAAATTTGCAAAATTGAAAAATATACAAAAATTGCTCAAAAGTTGTCTAGCAACTTTGGAGCAAACATGACAAATTTTTGTAAAAACTTGTTAAACAAATCCCAAATGGATAGATAGTTAAAATATGTTATGTAACCATTTGGAGTGCCTACAAAATTCCTTTCAGGAAGGTGGTATTCTAATCATGTAATTTTGGCATTAAGAATCAATAAAATATAACCATTTCTGTGCAAATCCCGTGGATAGTCGATCAATACGGATTGGTACGGATAGAAGGACATGAAATTATGACACAAAAATTTGTCTCTATGAACCTTCTTCCATTTTTATTTGGTTTCATGTGTTCATCAATCATACTTTGAAAGTTATTGATTTTTTAGTTTCACTGCCTGGTTTATAGGCCCTAAATCAGGGTTTCTTAAAGAATTGAGTGTATTTCTCTTTTCCACCATGGTAATTTAGTGAACCTTGGTAGAAATCATGTTTTCATGATTTTCTTCAAGACTTTGCAAGATAGGTTCACCAAAGTGCAGGAAGATGGGCTTGTCATGATGCCCTAGGTGTATATTGCTATGTATGCAGCATTTACTGTTTCAGTACAGTCAACATAACTCTTGTTTAGGGATTCATCAAAGGCCCTAAATTGGTGGAGGATACCCTTTTACACAACCTCACATGGTCAAATATTTTTTTTTGGCATTGGATGCATTCAAAAGGTACTTGTAGTACAAGTGTAGGCCTACTTAACCCTAATTGTAGAAGCATTTTGGTGTGTTTTCATGTCTTTCCTTCACTTCCATATTTTGGTGCTTAAGTCTAAGATCTTAGGGCATAAAGGGTGTCTGAATCCCTAATCCATTCTAGGGGTTATGTGGAAGAATCTTATTGTAAGATCAAATGTCCTTTGGGAAAAGGCTATAAGCCTAGTGTAGGGCTTATGAAGCAACTATGTCTTGTAGGTTGCAAAGGATGGAAAGAACCATTGGAACTATTTTTTAGGGACCTAAATAGACCACACCTATGAGCATGGGTCACCCCTGGTCCTGCAAGTCACTTTTGGGGTATTGTTTCTAATTTGGTTTGAAGTGGTTAGTAGCCAACCTTTGGTAGTTGGTGTTCTAGGATTGGTGAGACCTAGTGATTAGGTTACACTTGAGGTATTGGTTTCTAATAACCTTAACCAAGTCCTTTTTGCACACTTGTGATAAGTGTGAAGTAAGTTTTCCTTTTGAGTGGGGTGTTGAAGGGTGTATTGCCCTATTTGATTCCTTTGGAGGATTCCTATTTCCTACTCTACATCAAGTGGTATCAAAGCTATGTCTGCTCCTGAGGATGAAGAGATCCCTTCAAGGGTTACAAACATTGAACTAGTAAAGATGGTGAGAGAATAGAGGGAAGCAAATGCAGCCTTGAAAAGAAGAATCCAAGAGTTGGAGAACAAGGTAGAGAGGGAAAAAGAAGACACCTATGGTGGTGAAGAAGGGAGTGAAGAGGAAGATGACACCCCTGATAAGGTTGTGAACATTCCTGCAGACCAGAGACCCCTTCTAGATGCCTTAAAATCTATGGGGAGAAGAACCATGGAGGAGAAGTTTGATTTACCAACTTTCAGTGGGAAGATGAATGCAGACTTGGCCTTGGATTGGATAGAGGCCTTGACAATATTATTTGAGTTTGAGGACATCCTTGAGAAGCAGAGAGTGAAGATGGAAAGATCCAAGTTGAAGGGAGCAGCCCTAACTTGGGGGAACTTCATCTAGACAGAGAGGGTGAAGAATGGGAGAAGTATGATTTCTTCATGGAACAAGATGGTAGCATTTTTCAAGGAGACATATGTGCTTGAAGACTATGGGGTACAACTCCATAGAAGGAATCAAAGATTAAAAAAAAAATACATGGATGTAGGCTCATACACCGAGGAGTTCCTAAAACTATGCATGAAGACAAATGTGGAAGAAGATTAAGAAGAAAAGATAGCAAGGTACATGAATGGTCTTAAGGTATCCATTCAAGAGGAACTTAGCCTACACTACCCTACCTTAGTAAATAAGTGTTATCAAATGGCACTCAAGGTAGAGGAGAAATGGAAAAGAAAGAAAGATTTTGGCAAAGGGAAAAGAAATGAAAGTGGGAAGAACTTTAGAGGAAGAGGAACCTCTTGGAATAGAGGACAGTACAGTGGCAATAGCAGCAGGACCGCTGACCAAGGAGACAAAGAAAATAGTGATTCAAACTTTAGAGGAAACTATAGAGGGAGAAGACCCTTCAATAGAGGGAGAACAAAAACTGGAAGAGGAAATGTACCCCTAAGGTGTTACTACTGCAATTATTTGGGACACCATGCAAGAAGATGCCCTGAGAAGAGAAACAATAACAATCAAGGAGAAAGAAGAGCACAACTCATTCAAGAGGACAAGCAAGAAGACAATGCAAATGCAAGGGACTTAGAACAAAAAGAAGGAGTATTTTTGATGATGAGACAAGTCTTCCTTCAAGTGCCACAAAACCAAGAACCTCCTCAAAGAAAGAATCTCTTCAGGACAACGATCAAATGCAATGGAAAGGTATGTAACTTGCTCATAGATTCTGGTTCAACTAAAAACTTAGTATCTTGTGAAATTGTCAAAAAGTTAAATCTCCCTAAGAAGCCTCATCCTTTTCCTTATAATGTCTCTTGGCTAACAAAAGGTCAACAAACCTTAGTAACCAAACAAGCATGGATAGAATTTTCTATAGTAGACTTTAAGGACAAAGTTCTTTGTGATATTGTTGAAATGGATGCCTCCCATATCCTTCTAGGTAGGCCTTGGAAATATGATGTGGATTCCATACATCATTGTTGGAAGAATACCTACTCTATCAGCAAAGATGGAAAGACCTTCACCATGAAGCCCCTGTCGGATACCAAATCAGAAAAAGAACCTATTGTCATCACCATCGATAAAAAAGAAATGTTAAAAGTATTAAAGGAACCTGAAACTGAAGCTTTTGTCCTAATATTCAAGCCCAAGGATAGTATAAGGTCTGATAATGTCGATACTATACTGGAGATGAAGTTAAGAAATTACTTACAAAATAGAGTGATGTCACTGCTAGTGACCTGCCCACAACCCTCCCTCCCTTAAGGAATATCAATCACCAAATATACTTGATACTTGGTTCCTCCTTACCTAATAAGGCCCTATACAAAATGACACCAGTCTAGAATGCAGAGATTGCAAGGCAAGTTAATGAACTATTAGAGAAGGGACTAATTCACAAAAGTCTCAGTCCATGTGTTGTCCCATCAGTCCTAGCCCCTAAAAATGAGGGCAAGTGGAAATTATATACTGACAGCAAGGCCTTAAACAAAATCACAATAAGGTACAGGTTACCGATTCCAAGAATGGAAGATTTACTAGATCAATTAGGCATTGCTTGCTATTTTACAAAAAATGATTTAAAATTAGGCTATCATCAAATCAGGATAAGGCCAGGAGATGAATGGAAGACAACGTTTAAAAAAAATGAAGGTTTGTTTGAGTGGCTTGTTATGCCATTTGGGTTGAGTAATGCCCCTAGTACATTCATGAGGCTCATGAATGAGGTCTTCATTGATTTTATTGGCAAGTTTGTAGTCAGATATTTGGATGAAATTCTGATTTACAGTCATAGTAAAGAGGAACATCTTGATCATGTTGAGAAGGTTCTAAGGAGACTCCATCAACACAAGTTAGTGATTAACTTGGAAAAGTGTATGTTCATGAAGAAGAAACTCATCTTCCTAAGGTTTGTCATCTCCCAAGGCACCCTCAAAATGGATCTGGAAAAGGTCGCAGCAATTGTCAATTGGCCTCCACCAAAGAACCAAGGTGATGTTAGAAGATTTCATGGTTTAGCAACCTTTTATAGAAAGTTTATTAAGAATTTTAGTCATGTATGTGCTCCTATGTTGGACACAATAAAGGGTGGAAAAAATACTAGATTTGAATGGACTAAAGAAGTTGCAGATGCATTCCAATATCTCAAAAATAGAGTGGCCCAATACCCAATTCTAGTGCTCCTTAACTTCAATAAGGTATTTACTATTGAAAAAGATGAAAGTAGCTTGGAAATAGGTGTAGTCTTGAGCCAAGAAGGCAAGGCTATAGCATTTTTCTCAGAAAAATTAAATGATGCAAAGAAGAGGTATTCTACATATGACTTAGAACCTTATGCAATGGTACAAGCCCTGAAAAAGTGGAGACACTACTTACTCCATAAATAATTCATTTTTTTACTGATAACCATGCACTAATTTTCTTAAATAGTCAGGAAAAGCTTGGAGTCAAACACATCAAATGGATGGAGCAATTGCAAGCTTATACCTTCAATATAAAGCACAAAAAGGGAGTGGAAAACAAAGTGGCTGATGACCTAATTAGAATGGTTGGATTGGTTGAGGAAGTACAACTTCAGAGTGTAGGGATTGACTCCCAAAAACACCTATATGCAGATGATCCAGATTTTGGAGAAATCTTTGAGGTATGCACTAAGATGATAGGAAGATATCATACTGATTTTTCTGATTTTCTAATTTAGAATGGACTTTTGTTTAAAGGGGCTCAACTATGCATACCTAAATGTTCCATGAGAACAAATATTGTAAAGGAAAAACATTGTGGTGGCTTAGGAGGAAATTTTGGGATAGATAAGACCACAGATCTAGTAAAGAAAAGCTATTTTTGGCCAAGAATGGGAAATGAAGTCAAGAAGTTTGTAGAATCTTGTACTATTTTCCAACAAGCAAAGGGTGTATCCACTAACCAAGGACTTTACTTACCCCTAGAAATTCCCTATAGTCCATGGGAATCAATTTCAATGGACTTTGTAATGGGTTTGCCAAGAACAAAATAGGATTATGATAGTGTTTTTGTCATAGTGGAAAAATTTAGCAAAATGGTGCATTTTGTTCCTTGCAAGAGAACAAATGATGCTTTGCACATAGCAGATCTATTCTTTAAGGAAGTGGTTAGAATCCATGGTATACCACAAAAAATAATCTCTGATAGAGATGTAAAGTTTCAAGGGAACTTTTGGAGGACATTCTTCAAAAAATTGGGCACCAATCTGACTTATAGTTCAGCATACCACCCACAAACATATGGGCAAATAGAGGTAGTAAATAGATCTCTTGGGAATCTCCTAAGATGCCTTAAAAAATAGTACACCCAAAGTTGGGACATGATCCTCCCTCAAGAAGAGTTTGCATTTAATGATTCAATGAATCGATCTACTGGGAAGACACAATTTCAAATAGTATATGGACTCCATCCAAAAGGTCCATTGGACTAGATGGAATTACCTTCTGATTACAGAGTTAGTGTACAAGAAGAGGAATTGGCCAAACTGATCTATAAAGTATAGATAGAAGTGAAAGAGTCACTACAACAGTGCACCATGAAATATAAAGCACAAGCAGACAAGAGAAGGAGATAGATTCATTTCAAGGTTGGAGATAAGGTATGGGCATACGTAAGGACAGAAAGACTACCTAAAGGAAGATGCTCAAAGTTGCACATGAAGAAAGTTGGACCATGCACCATCCTCAAAAAGATGGGTGAAAATGCCTATGAAATTTCTTTACCTCCTACCTTACTGATTTCTCCTATTTTTAATGTTGTAGACCTCACCCCTTACAAGTGTGTTGCAGATATTACTAATGTGTAGGGTCCACAAGATCAAGATGGTGGAGACTATGTGACAGATCTCCCACAAAGAAAACCAATGGAGTTAGAAAAAATTTTGGAATCCAAAGTGCTAAAGCAAAAAAGCAAGAACAAGTACATGTAGTACTTAGTGAAGTGGAAAGGACTCCCTCGAATAGATGCTACCTAGATGACAGAGGAACAGATCCAAAAACATGGAACCACTGTTGACCAATTAACCTCAAGTGGGAACTTGAGTCCAAATATCATGGGGAGTATGGTGCAGGAGAACCATGAATGAACCAAGTTTTCTTATGGAACTTAGGGTTTCCATTGAGGTCCTAAGAGGCCTCTAGTTATGTTAGAACCATGGGTTATTCATTGGACTACTTTGTAAGACCATAGTTCCAAGATTGTCATCCTATGAGCCCTTGGTCAACTATTGGTCAATGATTGTCCAAGACCCTAGTTTTAGGTTGTTTTTATTTTTTTAATGTGTGGATCCACTATGGATCACACAAATAAGGTTGAGACCAATTTTGGTCATCAAATTTGCTAAATTGCAAAATATGCAAAAATTGCTCAAAAGTTGTCAAGCAACTTTGGAGCAAACATGACAACTTTTTGTCAAAACTTGTAAAACAAATCCCAAATGGCTAGTTAGTTCAAATATGTAATGTAACTATTGGGAGTTCCTACAAAATCCCTTTCAGGTAGGTGGTAGGCTAATCATGTAATTTTGGCATTAAGAATGAATAAAATATAATCATTTCTCTGCAAATCCCTTGGACAGTCAATCAGTACAGATTGGTACAGATAGAAGGACATGAAATTATGACACAACAAGTTGGCTCTGTGAACCTTCTTCCATTTTCATTTGGTTTCATGGTTGATCAATCATACTTTGAAAGTTGTCAAATTTTTAGTTTCATTGCCTGGTTTATAGGCCCTAAATCAGGGTTTCTTAAAGAATTGAGTGTATTTCTCTTTTCCACCATGGGAATTCAATGACCCTTGGTGGAAAGCATGTTTTCATGATTTTCTTCAATAATTTTTAGGATAGGTTCACCAAAGTGCAGGGAGATGGGATTTCCATGATGCCTTAGGTGTATATTGCTATGTATGCACCATTCACTATTTCTGTACAATCAACATAACTCTAGTTTAGGGATTCATAAAAGGCCATAAATTGGTGGAGGATACCCTTTTACACAACCTCACATGGTCCAATCTTGTTTTTGGTCATTGGATGCATTCAAAAGGTACTTGTAGTGCAAGTGTAGGCCTAATTAGCCCTAATTGCAGGAGCATTTTGGTGTGTTTTCCTGTCTTTCCTTCACTTCCATTTTTTGGTGCTTAAGTCTAATATCATAGCCATAAAGGGTGTCTAAATCCCTAATCCATTCTAGGTGTTATGTGGAAGAATCTTATGTAACATCAAATATCCTTCAGGAAAAGGTTACAAGCTTAGTGTTGGGTTTATGAAGCAACTATGTCTTGTAGGTTGCAAAGGATGGAAAGAGCCATTGGAACTATTTGTTAGGGACCTAAATAGACCACACCTATGAGCATGGCTCACCCCTTGTCCTATAGGTCACTTTTGGGGCATTGTTTCTAATTTTGGTTGAAGTGCTTGGTAGCCAACCTTTGGTAGTTGGTGTTCTAGGATTGGTGAGACCTAGTGATTAGGTTACCCTTGAGGTATTGGGTTTTGATAACCTTAACCAAGTCCTTTTTCCACACTTGTGATAAGTGTGAATTTCTTTGGCCTTTTGAGTGGGGTGTTGAAGGGTGCATTGCCCAGCTATTTAACTCCTTTGGAGGCTTCCTACTACTCACTCTACATTGGTACTGCTTCACCACATTTGAAACAAGTGCCACTGAACTTCTTCTTTTCACCACTACCTTGTCCTTCATTCTAGTAGGAGTTCCTATCATTCCTCATATACCGATCTTTTCCTTAACTTCTGATTCATTCTTTCCCTGATCTATAGTAGATCTACCTTTACTTGTTTGAAATCTTCCTCCTTTGCCTCTTTGTTTTTTCTCATGCCTTCTATTTAATTTCTCTTCAACCTTTAAGGCCCAATTATAAGACTCTTCCACACTCCTAATATACAATAGACTGATTTCATCTTGTATGGACATCCTCAAACCATTAAGATACTGAGAAAATATTTCCTGGTCTCTTCATCTAGATGACCTAATTTGATGTTCAACTTGTATAACTCCTCTGTATAACTCTTAACACTTAGATCTCTTTCCTTCAAGTTTTGAAACTTTCTAAAGAAGATACCTTGGTATTCCTTATTCAAAAACTTATCCTTCAACTTATTTACCATCCTATCCCAATATTTGATTTTTCCTTTACCTCTTCTTTTCTGATCTGTCTGCAAATGTTCCCACCATAGGGATGCATGTCCTTTTAAATTAGTGCATGCATACTTTAACTTCTTCTTTCTAGTAGTTCCTTCAAGTTCAAAATACTTGTCCATCTTTGTGATCCATTCTATCATCTCATCAACATCTAGGTTTCCATGATAATGAGGTGGGTTGAAATGAGGTTTCCTATTAACATTAGTCAAGGCTCTAATGAACCTTTCCTCCTCATCATTTAACTTAGGTTGTGCCTCATTATTTTCTCCTTCAACCTCTGGATTCTGATTTTTTTCATCTCCTTCCTCATCAATTTCATCTTCTTTATGTTTTCATCTTCTCTGAGCGGTCTTTATTGCTTCTAATTTGGAACAAATTTGTCTCAACAATTCTAAGACCACTAGATCTAGATTCCTAGCTCCACCTCTAGAATTTCTCCTGGCCATCTTCGCAATCCTTAGTAGTTGTAGGTCAGATCCTTTCAACCACCACCCCACAAGCCAAACCTAGGTTGTAAAACTTTCTATGATACCACTTGATGCAGTCAAGGATAGAGAAACCTCAAAAGATCAGTCTAATCCTTGCATCAAATACACCACAGTGGAAAAACAACAAAAACAAAAATAAAAGATGGATAGAATGAAATATCAGCCTTCTATTATTCTTAGAAAACCATTTACAACATATTTGCAACATGAAGTCTCACATGCGACGCATACATGCCTGATTATGATCACAAAACCTCTTACAAATCCAAGCCAACTAGCACCAAATAACCTTATGAAAATCACTTATCCCTTAGGAATAAGTCCATATGCTTATAAAGCAATCACAACATCTAGTCGGTCTAGAATAGATCACATTTCCCAATAATTGAGAATTTTTTTACAACAAATAGGTTGAGACCCAAATAATCAAGTTCAACCTCCAATGTAAAACATAAGAGATGCGATCATACAATAAATTTAGCCTCAAATGTATTACAAAACTAGCATGATTGCACACAGAGATTCCCATTGAAAGATTGGGAAATGATTAGATAATATAATGACTGACCGGGAACATGAAGAATAATAGACATGCAAAGAATGTACAAAATCTCACATGTGATGAATCCAAATGAAGTGTGATCATAGGATAAGGTCCAACACTAAGGTACAAACATACTGGAGTGACCACAACACAAAAGAACAAGACAGATCAACCACAAATAGAAACACCAGACTGATCAACAAAAAAACAAATCAAAGAGAAAAGATTTCCACAATCCATGAAAGTAACAGTAGACAATTTCTAGATTTGATTGTGTTATGAATTTTTAGCATCAACATTTCGAATCACACTCCGTGATCCATCATCAGGATGATTTTTTCCTGTGCTCTCTTATTGATCATCCTGATGATGGATCACAGAGTGTGATTCGAAACGTTGATGCTAAAAATTCATAACACAATCAAATCCAAAAATTGTTTACTGTTAAAAAAACAAATATTTTTGGTTGATGCAAGATTACTAAGATCCCAAGATGCTCCTGCATCAATAATTGATAGGTATTTTTTTCTACCAAATTTATTCATCTAATGAAATTAATCTTGACCCTTTGAAGTATCACATGGCTTACATTCAACAAGACTTGACATTTCAAAACCTTGTCTCACTCTTTTTGAAACAAGACTTGATCTTTGTTTGACTCATTAAGAATCATTTAACTTCACTAGTAGATTAATTACTACTTGTATTTTTGTTATCAATGTAGAAAAGTGTGATAAAAAAATGTGAATATAATCTAAGCTACAAATATTTCATAAGAAAAATTTTCTTGATATAATAGTTTGAATTAAGACAAAATTGGAATATTTTATTTAATGACTAGATATCCAAATATATATTTTGTATTATGTTGAGCTAGATTGAACTAACATTCTATAACATTCTGGGAAGACATTTTGAATGGTCACAAACCTTTAACTAGTCCATAGGACCTAAAAAGGGTAAAAATATTCCTCCAAGAAAATTTAGGTTTTAAAGTAAAGAATTAATTCTTACTGGAAAAGGATGCATTCCCTCAAAAATTAGCTTGGCAAGCCCTTAATCACAATCTCTTCTTAGTGGAACAAGAACATGTATTAAAGAATTAATTAAAAAAGGGTAAAGTTTTCTATTCATCTAGGGAAGACGAATAGTCAATGGAATCAATTTTAAATAGGCATATACCCAATAAAAAAAGGCATTATAACATATGAACACCTAACTTTTTCTAAGAACCCAAGAATTCAAATCTTTATTGGATTAATTCATTATTTCTTAAGGCAATTAATTCTCTTAGATCAGCCTTAATAAGAGAATATTAACAAGATGGAGGCTAGAAAATTTGGGTTTTTTTCTAAAAATGGCCTTCAATTATCTTTAATGTGGATCTACTATGGATGATATTAATCACCTTTATTAAATTTAGCTACAAAATTTGAATCTATCTATATGGAAAACTAAATTTGGAAAGTCCTCTACTAAAATATTTACTCCAACATTTCAAGTATTATACAATCATACTAAAAAATAATACATATGCAAGTATCTAGGAAACAAGTCCTATTAGACTCGTTGAGTTGTTTCTAGCATTGATTAGCATTGCTGTCAAAAACTTCATACCAACACTCTAAAAGTATCAGTTGGTTGTTGATAGTTTAGGTTGTGTACCTATTGGTCGTCAGTTATGCAAAAGGAGTTTCAGTTATGCAACAAGAATTTAGGTTATAGGTTTAGTATGAATATTTTTTGGTGTTCCTCGTGTTTCTTAGCAAGTGTACAATGTTCTATTTATGGCTCATATATTTCGGTGGGCTTGTATGACTTTGGTGTTTAGTTATATTAGTTTATGGTGACTAGGTTGGTTACAAGATTTATACCGATATCTAGATAGTAATCATCAGATATTTTTGGAAAATTAGCTACAACATATCATGAATACTCTTCTATCAATGATTTAAGTTACTTCATGTTTTCATCTTTTGGTCTTGGTTGTGGTATTTCTTAAAAATATAATATACATTGTAATATCCTAAGTATGACCTATATGTGGGTCATGATGTAGTGTGTGGATAAATCTTCTCAAGTGTGTCCTAAATTTAGGATCAATGCTATGCATTAAATATATTTGTAATACCTTTTGTTTTGGGGTCATCATACATATTTTGGTTTTGGGAAAAAAATATGTATGAATGAATACCTATATAAATAAAGGAGAATGTTTGTATTCAAGTGTGTGTGTGTCTACCTTTAGTGAAAATTATAGTGCAAACTTGTAGCATTCATGTATGTGATAAATACTATCTGAGGCAAAAAATTGAAGATCTATATAAAGATTACATACTGGTAGTAGTGGATCGGGTTGTTGGTGATCTATTGATGGATATGGTGGCAGATCTTAATGGTTTAAATATTCATGCATAGTCAGATGCAATTGAATTAGTTCATATTTTTTTGTATCGATTCAATATCACTATTGTATAAGGGTAGTTAGCCCAACTGGCAGTGATCCAACTGGCAGTGATCCAACTGACATTGAGCCATCCTGGAGTGAGCACAAATGACAGTGAGCCTTTGTATAAATAACCTTAATCGGTGTCACCCTAACCTATGTTTTCATTTCATAAGAATTAGCTTCTCTCTGGTTTTTCCCATTTTGGGTTTTCCACGTAAACCTTGGTGTTCTCTGTGTCGGTGTTCATGTGTTTACATTTTATGTGGATGTTTAAGTTCCTAACCAATATATCAAAAGTTATTATTGTTGTTTAACTGCTTACCGAAAGAGATTTTTTTTTTTGAATTTGTTTGGGAATAGTTGATTCACCCCNCCCCCCCCCCCCCCCCCCCCCCCCTTAGTTATACGACTTGTTCAACAATTGGTATTAGAGCTTGGTCCCTTGTAGAAAGAGCTTAACTACTTGTGGAAGATCTTGGTTGTTTAAATAGATCTTAGGAGGATTCTACTCAAAAGAGGATTGGAAAATCACGATGAGTGAAATTGAAGGTACTGAATCATAAAATGAGGAGCTAAAAGAAAACCTGAAAGAGGAAAATACCTATATCACAAATCTAAGAGATCAAATCGAGAAGTTCAAAGAAAGGCACAAGGAAGTTATTTAAGAATTGGAGGAATCAAAGGATAGAATTGCAGATATGGAAAAAGAATTGAGAGAATTAAAAGAATCAAATGAAATTGGTACAGATCTGGATCAAGAAATAAAAGAGAAGATAGTTGATCTTGAGAAGAAGATGGTTGGAAAATCCTAGAGAGGAGATTTTATCAAAGGTGGATTGAAATACAAGTAAAAAATGCTTGGCTAGCAAGAATTAAACTTAAAATGGCAATGTAAGAATGCAAAGAGTCTGATGAAAATTGCAAGGAAATTATCAGGAAAATTTTAGAACAGAATGAGAAGTTGGAATTAGAATTAAATAACCTAAGGTTAGAGGCAAATGCATGTGAAAGAAGTACTATATTAGATAAATTAATATCTATTTAGAAAGGATATAATGATAAAGAAGGTCTAGGGTTTATCGATGAATATTCAAATCAAAATGATAAGAGAAAAAAAAAGATAACTGAAGATGATGCAAAGATTGAAGTGACAAGGGAGGACACAAACTAGAATTAATCTACACAAAATCCTCTAGTAAGATGATTGAATGCTCAAAGGTACTTATCTATCATTGGTTGCTATTATTTTTTTAAGAATTTTGGTCATAAGGTAGTCGATTGTATGATGAGGAAGGAATAGAAGATCAAATATTTTAACTATCATATGATTGGTCATAAAGCAAGTCAGTACAAGAGTCCAGTTTCAAGTTAGGAAGGGTTGAATTCAATGAATAATGTTTTTCATGGAAATTATTGTGCGCGAAACTTTTGGTCACAAATCTAGTCAGTGCGGATCTAAGGTTCAATTGATAAGATTTGATAAAATGAATGTTGGTTATTTCAAGTGTGGACATAATGGTTATTATGCTAAATCATGGAGATTTTGTAGATCTCCGGTGAATACTGGAAGTGATAATCATGTTGTAGGACCTAGTGGGGCTCATAAATAGAATACTAGATAGAGGAAGAAGTTAGATAGTGTGGGAATCTCGATAGTACCGAATCTTGGTACTAGCCCAACTAGCATCTGAACTAAGTTCTTGGGCTTAGGGGAGTATTCAATATGTCAAATCATACACTCCCTTTCCCTGAGGTAATACCAAGCGAAACCAACATGTCCTTGGTATGATGATTGGACAAATAATTAATGCAGTTAATGATTGATTGATATGATATGAGCAAGAGGCTGATTTGCATTGGTGATATTTAAAATTTTGGTGGGAAAAATTAATTAAGATTGTTTCATGGCTTTAAAGGTGGAATTATTGAAATATTTGGTACTGTAGCACGAACAAAAAATGTGAATAATTTGAAGATCACTTGAGAAAATAAGTTTATGAAGAAATTATGGTACCCAAATCTATTGTTTGTGTCGATGTTAAGAGAAGTGTGGAGAAAGAAATTGAACTAAAGGAGTGTGATCATAGTTGTATCAAGCAATTAGAGTTTGGATTTTCTGTGGAGGATATGTAGAGAATCATAAATTTTAGACTCGATATTTTGGGGAGAATTTTTGTGGTGTTATGACAATGAGTTCATCATATTCATCTTAATTTGGTTTCATGGTGAAACCTTGGTGATGGACAAACCCTATGTGATATCGAATGAGATAACTGAGGAAATTACTAGTTTGTGTAGCATTGGAAAATTACTCAAAAATAAATCTATTAGTTATCAAGAAGTGGAAAATATTACAAAAATCAGTCAAGATCACTGCACATTCCTTATAGACACCGTTGAAGATCCAATTGTAAGGTGTGTCACCTATGGTATTTCATACAAGATTTAGTTGTATATATGTCATGCAAGATTGTGAATGAAAATGTACAAATGGATTTGTGTAAAATGTTGCTGGACAATTTTCTTGAGAAAGCAAAAATGTCAGTTAAAGTGGATATGCATTCAAGTTTGGTTTATTGTTGATGTTCTTTGTATTCTAATTTATGAAATAATTATCAAAGAATGAGAATTTTGAGTGGAGGACTGATATTCCTATCGGTAAATAGTTTTGAAAGTATATGAGTTTCTTAGAGGACAGTGAGAGTGCATGCAAAACATACATTACTACATTGTAGATGAATGTTTTTTCAGGTTTAGTGGTTTCTCGTGTTGTACTAATAAATAAAATTGAGGAAGGTCCCTCCTCTGGACAAAAGAAATTGGAAGTAGTTATTGGTGGTTCATTTTCTGAACCAAAAATAATAAAGGCTAGTGAAAAAGGTAAATAAGTTGTTACCATTTAAGAAAGTGAGGAAGAGGATGTTGACGAAAAAATTATAGAAAAGGATATGAAGGTTGAAGGAAAAGAAGGAGATATTGAGAAATAAATGGAAGTTGAAGAAGAGGAAGAAGGTATAATTGTACCATCTTTGGAAAAATCTGTGTGGTGAATTCTACTATGGTAAGATCCTTGTTAGAAAATGATGAATATGAAAGACTATATTGTTTATGGACCGATTTTTCATGATCGTAAGACAAGAAATTGGTGACAAGATTGTTGTCTACTCATTTGATTAGTAGAAGGGTAACATTCACTAGTGTGTTTGGTATGCTACCAGATGAATTAGTGATGGATGTTGAGATTGAGTTGTTGTAGTTTGGAGCAGATTACATGAAGGTGGACAAATCCATAATAAAGAAATGTAATAATGAAGAATAAATACTCTCAAGAGTTATCAATGAAATGAAGAAATATGTGGAGGAGGTCACTGATATTTATAAATACTATTTCAGTGGCCTGTTGCGGTTGATAATTTCAGAGGTTAGTGTGAGGCAATTGAAATAGAGTTGAATAAAATTGGTAAGACTTATAATTTCTTCAAGGACAGAGATACAAAGCAAAGAATCAGAGTTGGAGAGATTAATAACAGAGACAAAGAGAGGAATTGATAAAAAAAAATTGGTTGGTCAAAGATATGGTTGAATTCAGATTGGGACATGTTGTTGGCATCTTAACCGATGTAGAGGTGTATGCATAGTGGATTTATTCTTACGACTTGATGAAGTCTTTTGAAAAAATGGTTGAGTGTAGTAGTTTGTGTGCTCACATGGAGGCAACAATTGTTGTCTAGAAGAAAGATCTTTCCATTTTACAAGAGAGGTACAAGAAGGTATTTTTATTTAAAATTGGTGTATTACTCTAAGATTGTTTCATTTTGTTCTTTTGCCCTTTTCAATTGTGGCCAAAAGGGGGAGATAAAAGATGAAAATACATGTTGCATTTACTCGTGGAGATTTTTTGGAGTTTTTGAGTTTTTCCATTAATGCCAAAGGGGGAGAATTTTAGATGCATTGATTTGTTTCTAGCATTGATCAACCCATTGATGTCAAAACCTCCATACTAACATTTTGGCGGTATTGGTTGGTTGTTGCTAGTTTTGGCTATGTACCTATTGGTTGTCGGTTATGCAACATGAATTTTGGTTATAAGTTTAGTATATGAACATTTTTTGTATTCTTGGTGTTTCTTGGAAAGTGTACACTATTCTATTTATGGCTCATATGTTTTGGTGCACTTGTATGACTTCAATGTTCAGTTGTATCAATTTCTAGTGATTGTGTCGGTTACAAAATTTCTACCAGTATCTAGACAATAGTAAAAATCATCAGATGCTTTTGGAATATTGGCTACAATTTATCATGAAGATTCTTCTATCGATGATTTTGGTCACTTCATGTTTTCATCTTTCGGTCTTGGTCAAGTGGTAGTTCTTAAAAATATAATATGCATTGTAATATCCTAAGTACGACCTATATGTCAGTCATGATGTAGCATGTGGATAAATGTTCTTAAATGTGTCCTAAATTTAGGTTTGATGTTATGCATTAAATATATTTGTAATATCTTTTATTTTTGGGTCATCATACACATTTTGGTGTGGGCTCAAAAAATGTATAAAGAAATACCTATATAAATAAAGGAGAACATTTGTATCCATGCGCGTGTATATTTAGTGGAAATTATAGTGTGAACTGGTGGCATTTGTGTCTATGAGAAGTAGAATCTGAGGTGACAAATTTAAGATCTATACAGAGCTTACATACCGATGATAATGGATCAGGTTGTTGGTGATCTACTAGTGGTTATGGTGACATATCTTAATGGTTTAACTGCTCATGATAGTCATATGAAATTCAATCAGTTCATGTTTTTTTGCATCAATTTGATATCACTATTGTATAAGAGTAGTTACCCCAACTGGTAGTGATTCGACCAACAATGAGCCAACCTACTGGGAACACAACCGCCAGTGAGGCGACTTTGTATAAATCACCTTAACTGTGTCAACCTAAAAGGTTTTTTCATTTCATGAGAATTATATTCTCTATGGTTTTTCCCAATTTGGGTTTTCCACGTAAATCTTGGTGTTCTTTATGTCGACATTCCTATATTTTCATGTTTGCATTTTCTATGGATGTTTAAGTTCCTAATTGATAGATCAAAAGTTATTATTGTTGGTGTTTAATTGCTTACCGATAGAAAAATTTGTGTAATTTGTGTGGGAATAACTAATTCACCCCCCTCCCCCTCAGTTATTCAACCTATTCAACAAGTCCTTCCTTAATCATCTTGCACCTTTGGCTAGAAAAAAATAATAGAATCTTGAGACAGTCTATTTCTAGCCTTCAAAATATAATATTTAAAATAGAAAGAGATATCCCGCAAATTGTTTTGTATAGCATTTTCAAGCATCAATATATGGGATATAGATACTTTAGTTGGGATTATTTTATTCTAAAAAATTGGTATCACCTCAAACATCCTCTATCTCATGGATCTTTTAATCAAGAATTAGTAAAAATTAAGAAAATGAATATTTAAATGGAAGCATCCTTCTTCCTCTATAGTAAAACTAAACTTCAATAATATTTTTCTATTGGTAGTTGGTATTGTTATTTATGTCAACCCTCTACTTGTGATGTATCACTTGTAAGAGTATGAGATGTGATGGTGTCAGTGATGATTGTGATGTCATATGTTTGTTGATATGATTGTGAGGAAGGAATGCTTGTTGAAAAAAGGATGTATTGGTATGTTGAAAATGGAAAAAAGGTTGTGCAGATGTTCTCAATTGTGGATGTCCATCTACTTGGTATTGATGTTTTCATCATGGTAAGTTGTTAGTGAGATAGTGTTGTTATGTTGTTGGTCATAAGTGTTGCAATAGAAACGATGTGTGTATTTATGATTAGAGTTAGAAGTAAGATTAAGATTAGAAGCTGACATTATTAAGATAATGATTAGAATCGTGAATTTTTTGAAATAAGGATTAGAATTATAATATTAGTAAAAATTATTTTATGATTCTATAAGACATTGTAGTATCCCTTTTGTTTCTCCCAATGATAAATTGTTTGCACAAATGTGTTTTGATTATTGAAGAATGTGTTTGTAGAGAAGTGCTTTAGGAGTTGTCTAGTAGAATGCTCCACATTACATCACATTTGATAATAGGGCCTTGCATTTTGGCACATAGCTTTTATGTTCTATGGATATTCCTCTCCTATCTTTTTAGGTTTTTGGTGTTACTGTTAATATCTCTGGTGTATATAGTATGTTGGCTATTTGGACGTCTGTCAAAGCTTGTCTAATAAATACTTCCTATTTCTTTTCATTGATGTCTCTTTTATTTTATCTTGGAGGGAAGGCTTGTAATGTTTTTTTGGTATCTTGGTTTATTTTTCTAGTGAAGAGGTGTACCTTAATTATGGTTATGATGATATGCTTCATGACTATGGTTTCCTTGTCTTCTAGTTATCAACTAGAAGCTATGCAAGAAGGATTATTATAGATAGGATTTAAGAAAATATGAATTATGTTCTTGGGAATGATTTTGGATGTTCAAGGAACATCTCTATGTGATACACATAGTAGTGACTAATTTTTTTGTTTCTCCATTATGTTTAGAGTTAGTTTGCTAGACAGTTTTTGGTTATTTGGTCAATAAGGTTTTTCTTTTTGATTATGTCATATTATTGGTTGCATTCGATGATATATTGAATTGATTCTAGGTCTCACCTTTTCATTTTGAAGATATACATTGAATGGTTTCATGTTGAAGAAGTATTTTGGGCCAACTAATTTTTTCTATACATTACGCCACCAAGAATGTGTGCCATATTTGGGATCACTTTAGATATCGAGTTAAGATGTTTTAGGTACTCTCTATTTCCCATATAAAAATTATTTTTTAATAACTATGTTTGGTGGCCAACTTTTTGGAATTATTCCTTGTCCCTTATTTTGGCCAACCTAATTGATGATTGACATTGAACCATATGGTATAAATAGAAGATCAAATTAGTTGCAAATATTTACGTGATGTAAATTTGTGGACTTATAGAATTGTGTGGTAGTATTTATGGAGTTGAATTGATAACTATCACTTGATCTACATTGTGTCAAAAGTATCTACATTCAAATGAGAATGTTGGAAGTTGTTTTCTAATGACTTGTAGAATTGTACTTCATTTCATGTATCTTGTGTCAAGGCAATGAGTCTCTTCTTCAATTCATTTTGTATCTTTACCTAAAGAAGTCATATTCTGTTTGCAAGCCATTTATATCTTTCCTTGGGATAGCGAGTCTTGACAACAAGGCCAATAGTGAGCCTCTTGTAATACTTGTCATATACTGTGAGATATTCTCAATGTGATTTCTCTCTCATTGGGTTTTCCATGTAAATTTGTTTTTCTCATGTGCATTGGTGTTCATTGTTTTATCTCTTATTGTTTCTAATTAAAGTTACATATTTTGGAATTAAAGAAAACTTTTAAGGTTGATATAGACTAATTAACTCCCCTTGCCCCTCTTAGTTTTTGGGTTTGTTCAGTTTTCCAAAGGAATCTAATAATTTTAGGTGTAAGGGTAGAACTTAGGAATATTTTTGTCAATTTTTGTTACAAACATATAGAGAACTACAAAGGGGCTCAAATAATAAAGTATAATTTTTTTTGTTTTCTAGAATACCATTGAATGAGATTTAATTATAATCATAAATAATCTTTAAAAAGAAAAACTACATAACTAAAAATTAAAATTCATCGTAGACCAAGTTAGAAATTTTTTATATTAAAATTATAGCATTATAAATGTGTCCATTAATTTAAAGGTGTAAAGAAGCCAAGACTCTAGTAGTTTCTCTTGCAAGCAAAGAAATCGATTCATAGGTAGGGTACCAAGAATACGTTGGAACCTTAATAAAAATTGTAAATGATCACTATATTAAAAGAATGGCCTTCCTCTTCCTTAACATCTTGGCTGCTCAATTGATATATCAAGTTGTAATCAAAGAAAAAGACATATGTATGAATTCTTCTATAGATTATTTTCAAAATTATTAATAAATGCATCTTTCTTGACTCTCGAGTAAATTTTCCTTAACTATGAAATAATGGAAAGAGTGAGAGATTCTTCTACCAAACTTGGGAAATTTGACATAGGGTGGAATTATTGTTTTCTTCGTGCCCCAAATACCAACATTTATACATTCTTTCCCGATTATTTTTCCCACTTTAGACTATTTAAAGAACTAATGTGACATTATTCAACTATGATTTGTAAGGATCGCCCTTTCCTTCCTTTAGTCTCCTCAATACAATCATTTTTAATTGTGTATATTTTCAAGGCCATGAATCCAATATATTTTAATAGCTAATTAGTCTCAAATAAATCTCCTTATGGTGATAAATATTTATATTTTCCCATCTAGATCTCTTTATGTGCATCTTATTGGACTTTGATATTATTGTTGGGTGTGTGGTTGTAAGGAAAAATGAACAAAAAAAAAAAAAAAGAGAATATTCTTTCATAGATGTGGGAGCCTCGTAGTATGGTTTCATATGATTTTACTTTAATCTTACATGTGTTCTCCTTCAAATATTTTATCATAAAGGAAACTTTATATTTGATCATAAGATAATCCCTCTATTTAGACATGTAGTAGAAGTTATTATAGTCCAAGGTAGGATAACTATTTCTCTCAATCATAATAAATATTTAGTAAAATATTGATATTTTGAGATAGTTGGTTTTGGATGCTTTCAAGAGCATATTATTTTGATGTTTACAATTTTTTTGGTTACCTTGGTAGACTATTCCTTAATTATGGACCCCACTCAAGTATTACTATCCTAAGTTTCCATCTCCATATTAGTGATGGCTTGATTATGGTGCGTGTTCTTAAGGTGCTTCAAGCATATATTCTATTTGAGTTTGATATTAAACCCTCATAGTCCATTAGATCCTATAAAATAAGGATATGAATTCTTCTATAGATTTATAATTATTCCCAAAATTTAACTATGTTATTCATATGTTATATACAACCTTCAAAATCCTACAATTATATTAAACTCCTTAATTATAGGTAAAATGAGTGATATAACTAGTATGCCACTTGGTATGATTCTCCCTTACTATTATTAAAACCACCTTGCAAAGAAGATGATGTATCCCTTCTTCCTCCTCTATTCCTTTGAAAATATTGTCTGCTCTATT
Organism: Thuja plicata; assembly: GCA_018584345.1. NCBI lineage: Eukaryota > Viridiplantae > Streptophyta > Pinopsida > Cupressales > Cupressaceae > Thuja > Thuja plicata. The sequence goes on from MU224968.1 coordinate 5,366,891, forward strand.
TTTTTCTACCTTCAGAGCCAACTCATAGGCATCTTTCAAATTACTAATTCAATGCATGCTCAATTCATATTAAATAGAAATTTTTAGGCCATTTACATACTGATGCAGGAGCATCCTGGGTGTAAGGGCAATCTTGCATCACCCAAAAATATTTATGTTTTCTTTTCAATAAGGGCTATCTTGTGCAGAGCTACTATCTATGGAAACTTTCTATTTTTATTAAGTTGGTCATACGATCTCAGAATGTTATGATTTCACATGTGGAGGTTCATCTCAGTCTTATCAGCCTGCCAGTAAAGTTTCATGGCTAGATCAGGTCTAGTTTTGAAGATATTAAAGATTTTCGGTATTGGCAGCAGGGTACAGAAACTTTGAACTCAGTTTTGAAGGCTTTAGAGGCCCTGGATGATTTCAAAAATTTGGGCAACGACGCTTGCACTTGTCAAGCCTGTAGAGTGCTTCGTGGCCTTTCTGGATTGGGGTCATAATAGTCAATTGGGTCAACTGGGGATGACTTATGGTCTTCGAAAGTTGGGTCACCTGAAATGGTGGAAAATAATTTTTCTTCAAAATTTATGTTCGGGTTTCAAAAGTTATTTTGAGCCGACTATGATGTAATAAATTTTAAAATAAAATAATTCTAAGTTTGGTTGGCCCTATGGGCTAAATTTCTAGAACCTTCTCAGGCAGTGGAAATTGCCTATATAAAGAAGGCCCGTAGTGTTGTCTAGGGCAGTTCTGGGTAGATCTGGGTAATAATTTGAGGTTTTGTCCTACAAAATATTGTAAGGGGAATGCCCATGTGGCTTTGCATATTGTAATTCTGAAATTTTGTAATTCCACATTTGTGGAGATAATAAGAAGCGCATTTTATGTTCTTGCAAATTGTTGTTGCTTCTCTGTTTCTATTATGTGTTTGTGGCATTAAGGGGAGCACCCTTCATTAGGTGGTATCAGAGCAGGAGTTCCTAAGTGTGTAAACAGATCACCGACTGTGAGGTAGTTTGCACCAGGACTGTGGGTTAGGGTTTTTGTGTAAACAGATCATCGACTGTGAGGTAGTTTGCACTAGGACCGTGGTTAGGGTTTCAGCGCGCATCGCAAAAATGCCTCCATGAAGGGAATGTGACAGAAGAGCTGGTGTTGTGACACCTAAGGTTAGAGAGCTCCAGAGACAAGTGCAAGCATTGCAAGAAGAGATTCGCAGAGGAATGAATCTTAATGTTAGAAACAAAAGTGAGGATGAAGCCGAAGAAGGAAATGATGATCAAGAAGAAGTTGAAGTTTTGAATCCAGAAGAAGAAAGGATTTTCTGAGCCATTTCAAAGATTGGGAAAAGACCTAAGATTGAGGTTCCTACATTTTCAAGGAATCTTAACCCAGGGGACTTGATTGACTAGATCAATGAATGTGAAGAATATTTTTAGTATGAAGATATTGAGGATCCTGATCGGGTCAAGTTTGCGAAGGCCAGACTGAAGGGTCATGCGAAAATTTGGTGGCAAGAGATCCAATTAGAGAGAAATCAAAGGAGAAAGGATAAAATCACAAGATGGGATCAGATGGTGGATAAGTTGAAGTGACAGTTCATTCCTGTTGATTATGAGCTTGACCTGCTGAAGAAAATGCAAAGTTTGAAGCAAGCAGGAAGATCTGTTCA
>MU224968.1:5372590-5390846 GCA_018584345.1 Thuja plicata
TACGATCTCAGAATGTTCTGATTTCACATGTGGAGGTTCATCTCAGTCTTATCAGCCTGCCAGTAAAGTTTCATGGCTAGATCAGGTCTAGTTTTGAAGATATTAAAGATTTTCGGTATTGGCAGCAAGGTCCAGAAACTTTGAACTCAGTTTTGAAGGCTTTAGAGGCCCCGAATGAGGTTGAAAATTTGGGTGACAAGCGCTTACGCTAGTTGAGCCTATAGAGCGCTTCGTGGCCTTTCCGGATTGGGGTCATAATAGTCAATCGGGTCAACTGGCAATGACTTATGGTCTTCGGAAGTTGGGTCACCTGAAATGGTGGAAAATAATTTTTCTTCAAAATTTCTATTCGGGTTTCAAAAGTTATTTTGAGCCGACTATGATGTAATAAATTGTAAAATAAAATAATTCTAAGTTTGCTCGGCCCTATGGGCTAAATTTCTGGAACCTTCTCGGGCGGTGGAAATTGCCTATATAAAGAAGGCCCGTAGTGTTGTCTAGGGAAGTTCTGGGTAGATCTGGGTAATAATTCAAGGCTTTGTCCTACAAAATATTGTAAGGGGAATGCCCATGTGGCTTTGCATATTGTAATTCTGAAAGTTTGTAATTCCACATTTGTGGAGATAATAAGAAGCCCATTTTCTGTTCTTGCAAATTGTTGTTGCTTCTCTGTTTCTATTATGTGTTTGTGGCATTAAGGAGAGAACCCTTCATCACATACCTAGCATCCATTTTCTCACAAGTTTCTTGATGCTTCACATGGATGGACAACTTGTAAAAATCGTCTGTATAATCTTATATAGCTGAAAAAAATTGTTTTAAATTTTGAAATATATGAAAATGGGATCTATACATAATCTATGGGAAACAAATTATCTTAGATACTTCTCCATCTTGTTCTAGATCCTTATTTTTTCCTTTCCCTTCCTAGATCATTCCTTTTGTACATGATCCCACCAAATCATTGCATGAACTTTTAGCTTGGTGAATTCAAATTTAACTATCTTTTCCTCTGTCATAGACTTCCATTCAAAAAAATTCCTCATGTATAGTTAAAAAAAACTATGATATCCTCTGGTTTAAGACTACCCACATACTTTAAAACTTCAAATTTTATTCCTTAATTCCTCCATTATAATACCCTGAGAATCATCTCTTCAAACTTCATGCAATCTAATTATTATTCCTCAATTTTTTCATGTTGATCTACATCTACTTTGTCTAATTTTTTACCAAAGTTATATCCTCTTTGTCACATTCTCTAACGCACCATCATATTCAACATCTACTACTTGCCTTTTGAGGGTTTTCATGTCTCTATGTGTTTGGCCAAGATCTCCTCTTCCTCGGATGGAAGTGCTCCAAGGTTTACTTTGCACTTGCTCAACTTAGGACTTTGCTTGTCCTAGTTTACTTAGGATTCCTAATTCTCTCCTAGAACCCTAATAGTCTCTATTCTCCACCCTAATACTATCCTAACTCCACTCTAAGAGTTAGTTCTCTTGTGCTTAACCTTGAAGGATTTACAACATTGAAATTTGCTCTTTGCCACTATGCTCTCTTGGATGACTCCAAGCTCAAACTTCTTAAAAATTGTTCACTAGTGCTACAAGGGATATTTCCATCACTAAACCATCCTTTTGACATCCAATCCATCCCATTTTAATGGGTCTTAAAACTCAAATCAATCGAGTTCCAACTTCACAGTGCTTTTGATCATATTAGGCCTAGTAGCCCAATTAGCCCTATCCAAAGGGTTTTTCTGGATTCTCTCTCAAAAATCTCAAACAACCCTAAAAAAAACTTAGGATTCAGACACCCTTTTAAAATAAATTAGATATTTTCAAGGTTTTAACTCCCTAAGTTCTCTGTACACTGTTGTCCTGAAATATAGGTCAAATAGGGCTATTTTCATGCACTAGTTGTAGTCATCTGATTTCTCTCTATAAATATTTCCATATGGATTGGTAAGGACCTCAACTTGTATTCAAGGTTATAATAGACCCTATTTATTCTAAACCTGCAATTTTTTTCTCTTCTCCCAAACATTCCCTTGCAATGGCACTCAATTCTTTAACTCTTACACACCTAGCCAGACAGGCATTGCTCGCATAGGGCATAACTTTAAAAATAGCTACTAGACTCCTAAGACCTCCTAATTGCATATTTAAACTTTATAGAGGCTCCCCTAACTCATTCATCCAACCTTTTGATTTTCCCATGGTTGGATTTCATGGGGGGAGCCATAAAACTAAAACTACAATATATTGGACCAGCAGACTCTCTAAAACTTAAACAATTTCCTATAGCTAACAAATTAACACTACACTACTTTCTCCCTGAATGAAAAATTCTTAAATGTATTCCTAATACATGAATCCACTAATATATCAAGTATTTCAATCCATTAAAACACTAAGAACATTCAAATAAGTTGATTGTACTATGTATCTCAGAACACTTGCTCTATTACTTTCAAAAACTTGTTTACAATAAATCTACATTAGAAAATGAGCCATAGAGCCTCATAAGATGCTTCCTCCACCATTTTAGGCCACTAGAATTGATTTCCCACTCCTAGAATGAGGGGAATCCAAAGTTGTCAAGTTGCATGCAACATTTGCAAAAGTTGCAAATGTTGTCATGACAACTTTTGAGCATCTTTTGCATTTATGATGCAAACTATCTTTTAGGGCCTCTAACTCATACAACTCAATGAAATAACATCATTAAAGCCTCTTTAAGAATCTTTCTCACCTTACATAGGTCTAGGACACATTTAGACCCCATTTCCCAAATTTAGGCCTATTAAAAGGACTAAACACTTAAAAGCAAACTAACCTAAACTAGAATGAAATTAGCACTAACCACTAATTCACCTAGTCACACACAACAAAAATACCTTCTAAGGTCTAATAAAAAACATACTGACTTGGCTAGGGTGAGTTACAATCCAAAACTAACTAGGGCTTTGAGGATAGCCTAGGCCCTCCTGCACCATCCTCTTCCTCTCCAAGCCATCTTCTCACTCTAATACTAGATAATGTAACCAACCTACAATAGAAAATTTATTATTAGTAATAGAAAAGTTACATATGAAGCCCTATAAATTATATTAACTTCCCTTCATTATTCTCCATCCATTCTGCTTCTACATTGAAAATAAGTCTATTTTAACTAAAATCTACAAATTACCATTTATGGTAGCTTTTTACAAGATTTGAAATTTTCCATTTTTGGTAATATTCATACCTATCTCGATGATTATAAAATTTATAAATTAATTAAAGAGATAACTTAGGTTACACTATTTTTGACTCAATACACTAATTGCATGCATGAGATAATTAAAAATTAGAATTTTTAAAAATCCCAAAAAATAGTAAAAGTCCAATTTGAGGTTGCAAATGAAGGAATTTGGCCCCAAAAATGTGTTGGTATTTATTTTTTAATCTTTTTCAACTCTTTGGGATACTTCTCTGCATAAAACTTTAGCCCAAACTAACAACCAAGCCAAAATTTATGACCACTACAAGTCCCTACACCATGACTCTTTTTACTAACCTAAATTTATCAACCTATTCTTTATACCATTGTGGAACTTAGTATCAAATCTATTAATTGAACTAGTAATTGTGGTTCTACAATGTCACTAGTAATTTGGATATTCACCTCTTAACATAACAATTGCTATTCATCATTTATCTAGATTTATATAAATAATTCTTGTCCAACTATGAACATTATTGAGTTAAATAATTTTGAAAGAATATATCTAGGCATCACTTCTATAAAAAATGATAATACTTTTGACCAATTAAATTTCCTGTGCATCTCCATGTGAATCAACCAAGAAATTATGTCAACCCCTTGTATTAACCTAAATTCAACAACCTAGTTTATATACCCTAGAACCTATTATAAAATCCATTAATTTAAATAGAAATAGGAGTTAAAGAATGTCGTTAGTAATTAGGATATTAATATTAACCTCTTAAATAGAAAGTGTTAGTCATCCTTTACCTAAATATATAAAGAAATCCTCTCCCAACTATCAACAACAATGATTTAAATACCTATGGAAGAATATATCTAGCCATATAAAGATGTATGAATGTTGATGAATGTCAAACATGAAGATTTTTCATATAGGGTCTTTGCCACCTCTTTGGAGCACTTTAAATAGGACTATCCTAAAAACCTATATTTGAAATTTATTAACAACTAACAATACCCTAAGACTACTTTCATAAATAATTTCAAGTTGCCTTTCAAACTTGTGATAATTTACCAAACTAATTATCTTCCACTAGATCAAAACAAGAAGAAGAATTAGCATTTTAAAATAATTATTCTCATAATTTATATACTCTAGAACTAAATTCCCCTTTAGCAAAATAAATTTGGAGCACACCACTTTCAATTTCAAGACATTAGATCCCTTAATTTTCATGTTTCCAACATAGCTCTATGATGACTATTTTATTGTCAATGAAACAAGAAAAGTATAACTCAAGGTAGCTTTTGAGGTGGCTTACACTCACTAAGATAACATGTGGCTTATAAAAAAGTACTTTGATCAACTAAATATTGTGCATGATATTATATATTAAAAACCAACAAAGTTTAATTAGTCAATACCTTCCACCTGCTAGCATTCTAAAACAATCATCCATTTACAAATAGTGAGACTCCTTATGTTACTTGACTTTAAAAAAACTAGACCAATTTATAAATTCACAATATTTAGTTCGTGGTCCAAATTTGAGTAACAAAATATTGAACTTGTAAAGGATGGTCTTGAAATATTTTGAATAATGTTTCATTGTCAAATACCAATCAAACATGGAATTATAAATTTTAATTGATTGGTATAATAATTTACGTGAGTTGTTTGTCCATGATTAGAGCTCAAATAATCTATGATATGATTTGGTCATGAACTTCTTCTTGTAACAATTTTCTCAAAATTGCTTTCATAAACACTATTAACGACACCCACATCAATCGTTTGACCAATGTTATTATTTAATATTCCAACAAATGTTGCATCTAGTAATTGAAATAAATATTGGATCAATGGTGTTGGATGATCGTTCCTTAAAATAAATGGTATAATCTCATTGATTAACTTCTAAAATGACAACTCGTGTAATTAACCAATATCTTATGACTATTTATTTAATCCACATAGATTCAAAAGTTATATCTTGTGCTTGCACTATATAGTATATTCAAAATTAATAATATACTTTATCAAGAACAAAATAAATATTTGCAATTGGACTCCCCATAATGAACACTTAATTCTCTAGTGTGAAGTGATCTATTAGAGAAACCCACGTGTCTGACATATTTCATTTGGGTCCTTTATTTGGTGCATCAGTTTGTAAATCTAATTTGTGACTTACAAGTACTTGCATTTTTGTAAGTGCCTAGTACACTTTTTAACATGACCAGTGATGCTAGCACGACATGTTGTCCACCTCCATGTTAAATGCTTTTGACCTGGATCTATAAATCAGTAAGGTCACAAATGGGTGACCTCATCCCCTTATTACATAGCTGAGGTCCAAACCCTTGAGCACATTGGATCAGCGAAGGCACAAGCCCACAATCACAATGGCCCAACGGAGGTTTGAACTTGGGTGGGGACAACAACAAAAACACCACCACTTAACCAACACACTAAGTGGTGAACCCCCTACTTACAACTAATTGTGTTGGTCAATGATAATGACATCAATTAACTATCAAATTGTAAATGCAGTAAAGGAGACAAGGAAAATATGGATCTAATGATAAGCAATGAAAGTAAATATTTTGGATAATTTCCAAGTCTATGATATTTACTAAATCTCTTAAATGACTCACCAACACCTTTTTATATCTATGAGATGTGACCTATGGCTATTGGGCCACCAAAATGTACGACCCCATAGTGTATTATATAAGTAATACTCAAAAAATATTTTGGGGCTTATGCCTTCTTGTGGCCCCATAGACATTTCCTGCGAAGTGTGCTCTAACTTCATATAAGTATGTTGCATGGTTGTGTTATTTTTTGTTTACACAATTTGTTTCTATTTCAAAGACTTGATGAGATGTGACCTATGGCTATGGGGCAACTAGAATGCACGACCTCATAGTATATTTTATAAGTAACACTTATAGAATACACTATGGGGCTCATGCATTCTAGTGGCCCCATAGGTGCTTCCTTGAATTTGTGCTCTAACTTTGTATAAGAATGACATGGTTGTGATATTTTTTGTTTACATAATTTATTTCTATTTCAAAGACTTAACAGATTTTAATTACTCACAATTAATATTTTTTTAATTTACTTTTATGTATACGAGTTTTAAACTAATAGATACCTAGAAATTATTAGTGATAATTAAAAGAATTTATAAGTTTTAGTTTTTTATACATTCTAACCTTAAATTCAACCATGAATATGTAATGCATCTATTTACTATGTCATGTTTAATGAATTTAGTGAGAAAGAGTAAATAAAATTCACAATTCAAATATATATTTCTAATAGAGAAGTCAATCATTTGAGTTCTGTTTGAATTTTACGTTTAATCTTACATATTGCTTATAGTGGTTTATGCTCAGGAATTTTGTCTTACATATTTTTAACTAATCATTTGATGGTTATATGGTGATTCTTTCTGCATTATGAATTTATTATGAATTTAAAGACTTAGTTGTTAAACCAAGTTATCTCTTTTTTCTTTTGACATTTACTTTGGAAAAATATTAACTTTAGAAAAATGCTCAAATAAGATAATATAAGATATAAATAATCATTATTAATTATCTCTCATCTATATATGAATTAAAAAAAACACTCCATAATCAATTTCCAAATCATCCAAAAGTCTTATATTCTATAAATATTTTATCATACCACAATAACTCCATACAAAAAGAGAAGGTGATATCTATGCTAAGACGTCGGTAGTTCAGTAACATATAAACAAAGTAGGCACAGGTTGTAGCCTTTAAAGAGGAACCTGCCAATCCTTCAACGGAAGAATGCATTGACAGATAGATAATCATAAGATACAAATTTTGTGAATCTTGTCATGTAAGAAGTCTATGGCCATGGTAACAAGTAAATCCTTTGTCCTTTGTTGACAACAGGAACTTGAAAGTTTTGGATTAAGAAAAACTTGAAAACAAAAATTGATATAGATCTCAAAAGAGGTCAGAGATAATGAATAAATGAGATGAGCTGCTTTTGCATCTCTCTCAAAGCCTCCCAAAAAAATACTACAAAATATGGTCTGTAGATATTTTGAAAGCCTTTGAAGGAGATTTAACAGCAGTTCCCTCATACTTCTCAAAATCCAAGCACCTCATAAGCTGAAATGATGAGACAGAGAGCGTTTTGTAACAATGTTAATTGGGCGGATGAATTTATAAGAATGTCAACTGGATTGTTGGCATTTTAGTATTAAGAACTATTGGTCCAGTTCCACTAATGAAATTCAAAAAGTCATTTATGATTAAAGCAGAAGACAAGCTTATCTGCATAAAATCTCCAACATATTGGTTGATACCATATCTTTCCTAGTGTCATTTCGCTTCATGTATGTTAATAGTAGGACCAATTATAAAGATTAGATGCCATCAACATTCCTTTCACATGGCTAATACATTTTCCAACGCACGTTCCTCAATGGGGATATGTCGCCAAGATAAAAAGAAATAAGAATTTGACTTTTAACATAAGATTTCAATTCCAAACTTTTAAAAGTACGTTCAATATATCTATTGAGGATATAATCGAATAATTGACTTTGAAACATTTTCCATAGGTTCTTCATTAGAGATCGTCGAATCGAGAGACGAATGATAAAGAATGAGAGACGTGAAATATACTTTTCTTTTATCTTGATAAAATTTTGTTGGATTTCATTGGATGTCGACTAAGATCTCTGATATGAAACCACTTTCATTGGTTCCTCCGCAATTACTTTTTCATATATTCTGGTCCTTATACTTTCTCTTATAAATATTGTGAACGTTCACAGTATTTTTCATGCAAACTAAGCCTCCCATTCTCTTCATCTTTGACAAAAACATTTGATGATGAAGGCGTGTATTATATTCTTCTGAGGTTGCTGATTTGATTTGTGGAGGAAGTTGGTCTTTACCTCTCCCTCAATGGCTTCTGAGATATCATAGCAGAGCATTGAATGAGATATTTTTGATGCTATTGAGGAAAGAGGTTAAAGTCAGCTGCCTCCATTATTTGCTTAATGATGCTATGAGATTTGAATCATATCAACGGTTTTATGTAAGGATATAACTGATATTTTTCATAATTTGTGCTGATGCTTAGTTGCAAGGATTATAATTACATATATATAGGTACAAGGATTATAATTACATATACATAGGTAAACGAGCTTTCTTCTAAAGAAGTAAACACCAACAAGTATAAGGAATTTAGATACACAATGGTATTTATATAACAGGATTTTCATTGACGAGGTAATACCTTATCATGTGTACTCATATTAGGGGATTAATAGGGTTTATAAAGGAAAAAGGGTGTGTGGGGATTGGGTGGGTATTAGAGGGGGGTGGCAAAAGGGGAGTTTGGGGCAATATTTTTTGAAAATAGGGCTATTCTTTAGTATGTCACGATTGCACGTGATATGACACAAGTCCACTAAGTGAAGCCCATGTGATTTAGATAATGATATTACGTATGAAAGAATTTAAATAATTCAAAGAAATCGATCTAGAAGAAGTTGAATAATAATCTATTTTTTATGTTTTTCATTGAGAGAATAAATCATTTTAATCATTTAGTAATTTGTTGGTATTTAAAGTTTGAATCATAAGTGTATGACTCTTGAATCATTCTTTTAGAGAATTGAACGAGATATTGTTTATGGCATTGAGGAAAGAAGTCAAAGCCAACTACCTCCATTATTGCTTGATAGATAGATAGATAGATAGTTAGTTAATTAGTTAGTTAGTTATTTACGTGTTTTAGTAAGTTGTTGGTATTATGGGTTATCAAATTTTACTTGCATGAATAATCTGCCACTTTTGGTATACATTAAAGAATTAAGGGTACTTGTTCTATCAAACTTTTAATTTCATACTCAGTTAGGCCTCACTTTAGCATTCTTCCTTTCGTACTTTGATCATGTCAAATTCTACTCACACTAGCTTCAAATTGCATAGAATGAACAAATTGGATTGCATTTCAATTGTAAATATTTACGTTTCAAAGTACCAAGACATGCACACAATGGACAAATTGGATCGCATTTCAATTGCATATATTTAAGTTTTGAAGTACAAAGATACATGTACACAATGAAAAAATTGGATCGAATATCAACTTTGATATACATTAAAATGGACAATAATTGTGTACAAATACAAAAATGGCATAAATGCCAAGTCAATAATAGATTTTAAAAAAATGTGGCCTGTGTCATGTCTAGGTCGATATATACAATATAAAAATGTCAAATATATACATAAATTGGTCCTTCAATGACCACAACTAGAACTATGTCTCTATCAATTTTTATGACTGCGGTGGATCATCAAATTTAAGCCCCTTCGTAGTAATACCTGGCTTTGTAAATGGATGCACAATAATAATTCAAATGCCAAATCAGATATCTTTTGTTAAAAAATAGATTAGAGTTCTTAAAATAACTTGATGTTGAATTATAATTTATTTGCAATTGAATTATTGATTGCCTCGTGTCTTTCTCCTACTCTTGGACAATGTAGTAAAGACAATGGACCCTTGCTTGGATGATTAGGACTCCTAACAAAATGGAAATGTAGAGGATCCATGGGAATTCATGATGGGGGCACTAATAGGTAAAAATAAATTAATACAAGTTAATAACATATATGTTGAGAAGCACTAAAAAAAAAATATACGGACTAAAAAATAAATGCGCACCGGAGCCTCAGATGGTTCTCCTATACTCATAGGAGGCATAGTAGGGTCAAAGGGGAAGGAGGATTCCAATTTTAAAAAATGATAAGAAAGGAAGATAACCTCTACATTTGGCCACTATTAATGGAGTTACAAACCTCATAGCTTTAGGAATGTGAAAGATGGTTTAGGCCTATACAATGATATCATGAGTCCTAAAAAGACAATGTTTTGAATTCAATATAGGATAGTCATGGATATGAAATCAAATGCATGAAGCTAATAGAGATTCATAACATAGAATACATAGTTATAATTGTGATAATCAATGAACCAAAGAGGTATAATAATCAATGATCAAAAACAAAGAAGGATACATTGAGGTTTTACTATCTAGAGCATAAAGAACAACCCAAACATAGAGATACACGTGATGAGGATATCATTGAGATGTAGAGTGATGACCAAAATACAGAAAATAGTGATTTGTTAAAGTATTCAATAGTATGGACCAGCCAACGTCATGGAGGGAAGGTGGTTTTAGATCACAATAATATGAAAACAATGGAGTTCATTATCATGAAAGTTCTCAATTGTTAACATTCACTGCTAAAAAATAAAGAGATATGTTGAAATAGTGATGATGATACATAGTAGCAGTGATAAAAAATGTATACCAAAAGCACTATGGTAAAGAACAAAGATCAAACACTAGGTGCAACAGGTAGAGCCTAAAAAGAGGAGTTTTGGGAGAGTTTTCAGTAGGTATGGTGATTTGGTAGATTTCTGTGAGTGTGGGTAAACAGTATTGATTTCCTACCTTAATTTGGGTGAGAGATTCAAATTGTTTCAATATTGCATGTAAGAAAACCAATCTATTTAAGCAAGAGTTTTTATTTGAAATCTGCCTTGAATTGTATGGAAATTTTGGTGCTAATAAAACTAGAACTGCACGTGGGCTAAAACTCTCCCAAATTAGTCTTATTTCCAACAGCTCTATCACTTATTTATTAACTTCTTCATTTTCTGCTAGTTTCAATCTATATGCAGCCTTATTGGGAAATATTGCTCCCTAAATGAAATCAATACAATGACTAATGCTCCTCACAGGTGTTAGTCCTTCAGGAATCTATTTGGACACGATTTCTTTGAATTCTTCTAATAGCTCCTTTATCTCTAAAGGCATATCACTACTATAACTTGTTGTAGGTACTTGTAGTGCCTTGGTAACTACTACAAAACACATTTTATCATCTTTTATCTCCTTCAAAAAAAAAATTTATTACAAATAGTGTCCTTGGGCCACTTTCCACCTCTTCCTCTTTAGTTAACAATGGCGTGAGAGCATGTTTCCTTCCATTTTTCTCCAAAGTATAAGTGGTTCTCTCTCATTATGGATTTCCTTTCTCAAGGCTTGAATTTCAATTATATTACCAACCTTACTCATTTACAAGCTTGTATTGATATGTATGTCGCTTCAAAAGGAAAAAGTAAAACACAAATTTAAAATCATTATTCCTATTGTAGGGTGGTAGTTGGGACATATTTCTTGAAATGTGAAACAAATGTAGCCCAAAAACCCTTAAGAGAAATTACTCACAAGATACACAACAAAAATGTTACAGAATTCAAATTCTTCATTAACTTCTCCAACTTACTCTGCCTCTACAATGAAATAAAAATCCTACTTATTGCAATTTCAAAAATTACCATATTTTGCAAATTTTCAGGAAAAATCATATTTTTCCATTTTTGGTAATTTTGAAACTCATCCTATGAATCTCAATTTTTCCCAAGAAAATCTCCCAACTAAGGCAAGATGAATTGCCAACTAACCCACGAAATTAAAAAAACAATTTTCGATTTATTACAAAAAACAAAACTCAAAAAACTGGAAAGAAATAGAAAAAGCCAATTTTGGAGGTCAAGATGAAATTTTAGGCTCCCGAAAAAAGGTTGAAACGGCCACCAATAGAGCTATCTGAGTTGTAATTTCCATTAACTCTTCTTCATGAATCTCCCTGTAAAATTTCAGCCAAACCCACATCCAAGTCAAAAGTTATGACACTCTGAAGCTCATGCATCATTCTCCCCTGCTTGAAAAGAACGTAGCTCCTGCAAGTTCCAGTTCTCAAACTACTTCCATTTAGGCTCATATAACTTCTTCAAATCCCATTCTATAATCCAGGTCCTATCTACTGGTGCCAATCCTTCCCACTGCACAAGATATTTGTGGTAGTCACCTTGACGAGTTTGAGTTGTGCTCTTGTCTAGAACCTGTGCAACCTTTTCCTTTTTCTTGATTGGGACAGTGTGTGTCCAATCCACCTCATCCTCATTTTCAACAGAGGCATCATCACCATGGAAAGTATGCAAATCAGAGATGTTAAACACAAGAGAAATATCAAAACCATTGGGGAGCTCTACCTCATAAGCATTATCATTAATCTTCTTTAGAATCTTGCAGGGACCAATTTTATTATATTTCAGTTTGTGATAAGTCTCAGTACAAAACCTTTCCTTGCGTAGATAAACCATCACTAGATCACTTGCACTAAAAACCTGATACCTTCTAGTACCATATGTCGAAGCTTTATACCTATCATTGTTGTCTTGTAACTTCTGTCTTACATCTGCCTACAATTGGAAGAGTTCTTCAGCAAAGGCTTCTCTATCATCACTAACTCTGTAACCCAAGGGAAGTTGCACCAAAAAGAGAACACCCTGAGGATTTCGACCATAAACAACTTGAAATCGTGACTTACTAGTTGACCTATTCACAGAGTTTTTATAAGCAAATTCTTCCTGGGGTAATACCAAATCCCATTGTTTGGGCTTCCCTCCAACAATACACTATAACAAATTACCCAAACTTCAATCGACAACTTCTGTTTATCCATCAGTTTTTGGATGATAAACACTACTAAACTATAACTTTGTCCCCATCTTCTTCCATAAGGTCCTCCAGAAATGACTCAAGAACTTAGTGTCACTATCAAAGGTAATTGTTTTTGGAACCCCATGCAATCTCACTATTTCAGAAAAGAATAACTCGGCCACCCTAGTGGCATCACTAGTTTTCTTACAAGAAATGAAATGAGCCATTTTTGAGAATCTATCCACAACTACAAAGATAGAGTCATTACCTCAATGTGTATGTGGCAGTCCCAATACAAAATCCATACTCAAGTCTGTCCATGGTCCTATTGGTACTGGCAATGGCATGTACAAACCAGTGTTCTAGGAGTGCCCTTTGGCTACTTGACAGATTCGACACCTTTCCACAAACCTGGTGATATCTCTCTTCATCTTTGGCCAGTAGTACTTATCTACTACCAAGGCTATTTTTTTATCCTTCCCAAAATTCCCAGTCATACCACTGCTATGAAATTCTCTAATAATATTTTCCCTCATTGAGCTTACAAGAATGCACAACTATTTTCCCTTGAATAAATAACCATCTTGCATAAGATACTCACCTTGAATAGTATCTATGTGCCCAGGTATTGGATTCTTCAACTGATCAACAACTTCCCAAAAGTCACTATCAGATCCATACAAGTCCTTGATTGCATCAAAGCCAACTACTTATGTTTCCATGATGGTCAGAAGAACAACATGCCTACTTAAGGCATCTGCAACTTGATTTTTTTTCCCTGATTTATGCTTCAGAACAAAAGTAAACCCTTGGAGGAAAGAGACCCATTTTCCATGTCTATTGTTCAATTTCTTTTGTGTGTTCAGATATTTTAGAGAAATATGGTCTGTAAATAACACAAATTCTCTGGGTACCAAATAATGCTTCCAATGTCTCAGAGCTTGCACAATTGCATGGAACTTTATATCATACGTAGAATATTTCATTCGAAAATCATTCAGTTTTTCACTAAAAAAAGCAATGGGCTTACCTTCTTGGCTGAGTACAGCACCAATGCCCACATGTGAGGCATCACAGCCCACTTCAAACACTTTATCAAAATCAGGTAAGGACAATATAGGAGGTTCAGTGACCCTCTTCTTTAGATACTGAAAACTCTCTTCAGCCTCTTTGGTCCATGAAAACTCTCGACCCTTAGTGCAATCTCTCACAGGTGCTACAATGCTACCGAAATTACGAATGAACTTTCTATAGAAAGTGGCCAAGCCATGAAAACTTCTCACCTTAGTGATACTACATGGACTACACCATTCAAAAATGGCTCAAACTTTCTCTAGATCCATGCTGATACCATCTGCAGAAATGACAAATCCCATAAAAATAAGGCTTTCTTGCATGAACCTACACTTCTTCAAATTAGCATAGAGTTTCTCTCTTCTTAATACCCCCAATATGGTCCTCAAGTGTTACAGATGTTCTTCCCTTCCCTTACAAAAAATTAGTATATCATCAAAATAAACTACTACAAACTTTCCAATGTAGGGACGCAAGAAAGTATTCATGAGTCTAATAAAATTGCTAGGTGCATTTGATAAACCAAAAGGCATAACCTCCCATTCATTCAAACCATCCCTAGTTTTGAAAGCTATTTTCCATTCATCCCCTTCTCGAATGTGGATTTGGTGGTACCCACTTCACAGATCAATCTTAGTGAAATGTGTTGCTCCAGCAAGAATATCCATCATATCATCTAAATGAGGGATAGGAAAATGATACCTAATGGTTATCCTATTGATTTCTCGATTGTCTAGGCGCATCCTCCATGTTCCATCCTTCTTTGGGGTTAGTAATGCCGGTACAGCACAGGGGCTCATGCTTTCCTACACTAACCCTTTATGTATGATCTCAGTTACCTATTTGTTCAGTTCTGCATGTTTTGTCGAGCTCATTCTGTAAGCCTCTTGATTGAGAAGACTTTCTCCTAGGATAAGATCAATATGATGTTGGATATCTCATTTTGGGGGGAGCCCATCAGGTAGTTCCTCTGGAATGACATCTGAATATTCTTCCAACACCACGGCTGCTTCTGGCGGTATTTTCATGTCCTCCTCTTTCCCTCTTTGCACTACCAATGCATAACAACACCATGTTACTTTCATCTCCTTGACAAACTCCTTTTCAGATAGCATGCTTTCATATTTTCCTTCATTCGTGAGAGGCAACAGGATTACCTTAGACCCATCCTTCCAGAAGGTGTAAGTATTCTTCTCTCCATTATGAATAACCTTTCTATCATACTGCCAGGGGCGACCTAATAGGACATGGCATGCATCCATTGGAATCACAACACACCATAACTCATCCTTGTAGACCTTTCCTATGGAAAATTTAACAAGGCACCTCTTATCTACTGTAGCTTCATTTCCTTTTTTGAACCATGCTACATGATAGGGACAAGGGGGATTTTCACACTATAGATTTAGTTTCTCCACCATTGCTTTAGAAACCATGTTCTCACAACTGCCTCCATCAATAATTACTTGACATACCTTTCCACCTAAGGTACACCTTGTTCAAAATATGCTAGTTCTGAGCCATGAATCATTAGCGCCTTTCTCCTCTATATCTTCCTTTTCTGGAATAATCATTGTCCTCCTCATCATGAGACTTTCTCCAATATCCAGAGACACTTCTTGTTCTGATCCTTCATTGTCAACCTGGGCTAGGTTCACTCTTGATGTCCCTCCTTGATTTCCATCTTGCATGTTAAAATTGGAACACTCGAAGGCCCTGTGTCCTTCTTCTCCGCATCTGAAACAAGTGAATGGTCTTCTCTGGCCTTCCCATCCTCTTCCATTACCATAGCCTCTTCCACGTTGAAACCCCCTTCCTCTTTGTTGATTCAATGGATTTGAATGGGTTTCTTCTTGTTTCTCACTCCCTTGACTGGAACTTGAGCCTTGTCAAAATAGAGTTGATGTACCTCTTTGTCCTCCTCTATTCCTCTGATTGAACTACCTAGTTTGTTTTTCTTCAGCCTTTAGAGCCAACTGATAGGCATCCTCCATACAGTTGATCCAATGCATGCTTAGGTCATCCTAAATAGTGTATTTCAAACCATTTAAATACCTTGCAGCCATCTGTTCATTACTTTCTTGATGTTCTATACGGATGGATAACTTATAATATTCATTTCTATAAGCTTGCATAGAAGACAAGTTCTATTTCAAATTATGAACCTTCGAAAGAGTGTTTGAGCATAATGCACTGGTAAGAATTTTTTTCTCAGCTTTTTCTCCATTTTGCTCCATTTCTTGATTTTATCCTTCCCTTTCTTTGTTCTTTCATTTTGGAGATGATCCCACCAGATCATTGCATGTCCCTTTAACTTCGTGCATGCAAACCTCATCTTCTTTTCTTCTGTCATAGATTTCCATTCAAAAAACTTCCCCATCTCATTTAACCAATCTATCACTTCCTCTGGCTTAAGACTACCTGAATAGTTTGAAACATCAACCTTGATCACTTCATTTTTTACCTCCAAGACTCTAAGAAGCCTCTCTTCAAAACTTACTACTTCTTCTTATCCTTCTTCTATTCCTTTAGCTCTTTGGTTTGCCTCTCCATCTGATTCTTCTTCTTCTCTTTGTAATCCATGCTTTTCCAATCAGTTTGTGAGTTCTTCTACTTGTCTTTGCAAGCTTATCATATCTCTCTGCATTTGGGTAAGACCTCTTCCTCTTCCTCTTCCTCTTCCTCTTTCTCTTCCAGCCATCATCCCACTCTGATACCAAATGATGTAGCCCAAAAACCCTTAAGCAAAATTACTCAGAAGATACACAACAAAATTGTTACAAAATTCAAATTCTTCATTAAATTCTCCAACTTACTCTCCCTCTATAATGAAATAAAACTCCTACTTATTACAATTCCAAAAATTACCATATTTGGCAAATTTTTAGGAAAAAATAGATTTTCCCATTTTTGGTAATTTTGAAAACTCATCTTATGAATACTAATTTTTCCCAAGAAAAGCTCCCAACTAAGGCAAGATGAATTTCCAACTAACCCACGAAATCAGAAAAACAATTTTGTATTTATTACAAAAAATAAAACTCAAAAAATTGGAAAGAAATAGAAAAAGCCAATTTTGGAGGTCAAGATGAAATTTTAGGCTCCCGAAAAAAGGTCAAAATGGCCACCAACAAAATTGGCTGCATCGGAATTTCCATTTACTCTTCTTCACGAATATTCCTATAAAATTTCAGCCAAAACCCACATCCGAGTCAAAAGTTATGACAGTCTGAAGCTCCTGCATCAGAAACCTTCTAGTTTATCATCTATCAAAGTTGTCGATAATCTTCATTACTTTTAAGGGGCTACATAACATCTTACAATGATATTGAACACCATGATAGTATTTTTGTCAGTGTATCAGTAAATAGAAATGAATTTCAGTGGTCTCAATAAGCAATAGTTGAGTAAGAATAATATTGTTCTTGCCCAATATAAAGTCTTTAAAGTAGAAACTAATGACATTCAAAGAATGGTTGAGACTCCATTACTTGTGGATAACAATTCTACATAATGAAAGTGCATTCATGACATTACAATATATAGAGACATATGTTTCAGTATGAAAAGGTGAAGACAATACTCAAGTTTGAAACAATGAAAAGTACCAAGAGTAAATGAAATGATAAGTCTTGTACCACATACAAGTAACATAATATATTTCATGAAGCTTACCATTAATAGCTACATAATAGGTAAAAGCAGAAATTTAAAGAAAATCAACATTTAGTACATGTTACGACACAACACAAGAGTATTTCCTATATCAAATTGAGGTAAGGAAGAGTAGAAAAAGATTAATCAGGTTATAGGTGTAACACCCCAAAATTGGCACCTAACAACCTAATCAATTTTGGTGCATTTTCTTATCTTTGAAGTCCTATTGTATTAGGCAAATTCTTCTCCTAATTGACTTTAATTGACTGAGTTTCAAATGCAGAAAACCCAAATTTGCATAAATCTGACATTACATTTAATTCCTAAATCTCAAATGATTATTAGCTAAAATCCCTATGATTAATTGATTTAATCCTAAAGTCCTACGTGCTTTTAAATTAAATCAAATCCACCCTCTTTGGCTAATATACATAAAAGGAATTGAAAAGTTATTTAATAATCGAATGAATTATCCTCAAAAGGGATTCCATAATTCCATATGAAAAGACACTTATGTGTCCATAATTCATTCTTTTATTTTAATAATCTTTTCATATTTGTCTCAATTGGAGAATGAAGAGACAATTGTTTCTTTTCAAGAAACTCTTCATCCTCTCTCCTCGGTTTTCTATAAATGAGACCTATTTTCTTCATTGTGAGGATCTTTTGTTTTGAGTATCATAACTATAGGCAATTTTAGCTTTGATTTTCAT
>MU224968.1:5406760-5437893 GCA_018584345.1 Thuja plicata
AATGCAATTGCTAATCAAATTCTAGTCTAGAAAGCACTATTTTCCAGATTTCAAGCATTCTCTTTTATAGACTAGAAGCATTTCAAGTTCTTAGCTTAAATTGCACTTTTACTTCCATAGCTAGTTGTATTTCATATTTAGAATAATTGCAATTAATCTTTCATAGCTTAAATCATGTTTCAATTCGTAGAATAGCAGCATTTTATCATATCTAGATGCATATTTCTTACAATTGATGGCTCTTCTTCACACACTTGCACTTTAAAATCCTCTGTATTAGAGAAGGTCAGGTTGTTGGCTCTTGTTCTGAGGGTAAACTGTAACAATCACTCCTAATTAGGAGGCAACAGGTCGCTTCAATCACGCTTGCAGAGCAAACAATCCATGTTTGTCTTTGTGAGTTCTTTGATTGTGTAATGACTATGTTGCATTTGTGTTGAATAGAGAGGTCCACATTCGACATCAGACAATAGGATCTATTTTAAGGGGAAAATAGAAATGACATGACATACGCATAATATCAGCCATGGAATAATACCAATACATACCTAAAAGTTTCAAGATGATAATATTGCTATTGTAGATATGTCAAAGATAATCCAAGGTGTGTAGAAATAATGAATCTTACATATGTCCATATGGATATAGAATAAGATAAATAAGAAACATCAATCATACAAAGGGAGACTAGATAACAAAAAAGTGTTGACTATCAATAGTGAATTCATCAGGGGTATTGTGTTCATTATCTAAAAGGTTAAGTGGTTGTAACATACATGGTAATATTTCAAGGTTATTAAATTCCTGTAGGAATATATCAAAATACCCAAAAAAGAGATAAACATTTCAAGAAACAATCAAATGTGTCTATTAATAGTTGCAAGAACCACAATGTTAATCAACATAATAAGATGTACCCAATGAAAGATCACATATGATAAAGTAAGATAAGGCTACAATGAGCATATCCATTGACAATAGAAATACCAAATAATTCAAGAAAGCATCTATGATTATTTGAGCATGCATTTATGAACAAAAAATAATATTAAACTCTTCAAGTGTTTGTAGAAAGGTAGTCTAGGCAGGCATAATCAGATGTTCAAATATACAGATACCATAATAGTGTTGCTAGAAGGCTATCCAAAAAGTGTGTCAAAACTATTATTTCCATGATAGCATTGCAAACAAAGTTATTTAATGGAGAAAGAAGAGATGGATTTATTTTTGTGGAGGTTCACACTAGGTATACATTCATAGAAAGTGTAGCTATAGATATCAAAATCTTCATGGATAGTTGTAAGAACACTGTTGTCCATCACAATTTGTAAATATTGTACTTTCCATTACAAACAACAGTGGTATAGTAAACAAACATGAAGGGGTTGTTGACTTTGAAAGCTATAATATGACAATGGAAGGATACAACAATTCTAAAACTCACAATTTATATGCAAAAGAGTCTCATTTTGAGAGAGTCCTCGAGAAGGTAGGGAGAGCACAAGGTATGGAAAAGTTAAATGACTTATAAGTAAAAGATGATTTGTGACTCAAAACCAATTCATAATTTTATTATTACTAATTTATTATATAGAGCATTACAAGGTGTGGATTAAATAGTGTCAAAGTCACAAAGTAAATAATAGAGTACAAGGTGCAGATGAGTGTGAAGTTTTCAAGGAATTGGTAACAAAACATGTTTGCAAATGAGAGAAGTTGTGGAGGAATTCTCAGTGAGCCGAGAGGCATTTTCAATAGAGACTCTCACCTTTGTATCACAGTTGCTAAGGAAGCACAAATGGCATAGATCATGTTTTAAAATCAAGAAGAGAAGTTTTGAACCATGCCAGGTTCATGTACAAAAAATAAGAGAAATGAGTAGAGGGTTTCAATAGAGGTTTGGTGTTTGCATCATTTTTTTCTTACATATAAAACATTTTCCAAGAAATGATCAAGGGTAAAGGAACACAACATACAGTGATATATTAAGACACAAAAGGGTTTGAGAGTGAATGTAATCCTAAAGTATTCCATGTGAAATTTTAGTTTTAGAGAATCACCATACCTAGGTCAATGACAAAATTTAAAAAATAACATACGATGGGTGCCACTGCACCACATTCCTAAACAATTTATTGAAACAATATATAACCTAAATCAATAAAAGGTAGTAAAGTATGCTCATCTTTCGATCATAGGGATTTACATTGGCGATATAAAAGGGCCTTGATTGTGTAGGAAAGAATCATAGGGACCTTGCTGTAAGATTTTCCCTCATTGATATGGCCCACACCAATAGACATAAAGCTGGATTCTTTTGTATAAGGAAATATTTATTGGACCTTATTGAAAGACTCATCCT
Organism: Thuja plicata; assembly: GCA_018584345.1. NCBI lineage: Eukaryota > Viridiplantae > Streptophyta > Pinopsida > Cupressales > Cupressaceae > Thuja > Thuja plicata. Next base: position 5,409,123 of record MU224968.1, read on the forward strand.
CCTTGGTATGGCCCATTCACCATCACCGAGAATGTTGGAGATATACGTTGAATCTTTGAGCTTATCTTGGTTTCCCTCATTGGTAAGCTTATTTTGGTTCTCATTGGTATGGGGTATGGGTTGTATTATTTTGGTTTTCCTCATTGGTATGGGGCTTGGGCTGTATTATTTTGGTTTTCCTCATTGGTATGGGTTGTATCAATGTCTTATGTTTAATCCCTCTTTGCCTGCCTCTATCAACTGACAAACATTTTCCTAGGCAACCAATGGGATATTTTTTTGATCCTTAGTGTCATTCCAAAAAATTGTCAAACGACCTACTCTAAATTTTTTTTTATCTTGTCGGATCCAAGCACAAGCAGCTCATACCTATTTTTTCCCCAGCTTGATCTCCTTCTCTCCCACGCGACGCTACCATCTTCAATATTTTGCAAAATGATTTGGTTTCACTTTTTTTTTTATGTATAGCCTGCAACTGTAAGAATTCTGATGGTCTATTTAAAACCCATCAGAATTCTGACACCATCAGGGACTATTACAAAAAAAAACCCAAATTCACAAAAAAAATTCATCCGTCGGAAGTTGCCATCAAAATTTGACCCAAAATGTAGTAGTGTATATTTTCCCTCTTATTAAGAACACCTTTATTGATCTTGGTGCAACCATCAATGTCATGAACAAGGAAAATAAAAATAAACTACAACTTTTGAACATAAAACCTACACCATATGTCTTACAACTAGCATATAGATCCACTTCCCAACAAGAGGGAGAAATGTTGAATAAGCTAGTCAATCTAGCTCTAAAAGAGTTACATAATAAACAACCACCTCATGCAAAGGAGGTGGACGCTCCTAAAATACCTTGAAGACTTACAGTGTTGAATCTTGGACTTGCTTATGGTGAGTACATTTAAAGTTTTAATGGTATAAGTAGAGGTAGGAGAAAGAAAAAGAACTAATAAAGGTTACTCATGAAGTAGAGCCAGAAGAGAGGGACCCAAAAATCAAGAGATTGTTAATCAATCTAGAGTAGATGGTTAATTTGGAAAACCAGCTGAGAAGTCGCATGCCACCTACCAAAGTGTATGCCTTATATTTACATGAAGAGTTTTTATGTTACCAAAATATTCAATTGATTAGAAATTTTTCTATTTATATAATAACTTCTTGAACATTTTTTATTGCCTACTATAGGACCACATAGGAAATGCAAGACCAAATGCGATTTTTATCTTGACAATTTGGTAGTCCTTTATAATGTTAATTTTAACCCCACAATCTATGTAGAATATTTGCAACTTAAGGCTCTAACCTCTTACTTAAGTAATGGGAAATAAAGGGGAGAACTATTCCATACATATTGATAAAGGCCCAGAAGCTACACCCTTTGTAGATTAGAGCATAATCAGATGAACCAGTGTTGATTATTGATGAATGGGTTGATCTGATCAATAAGAGGGAAAGTGCGGCCACTTTTTCTCTATGTCCTTAAATGCAGAACCATCTACAGGCATTCGAATAATATCACCTCAACTCCTATTGCATGCATGGTAATCCATAAATTATGCCAAGCTACTACACCTAAAAATTCTTTGCAAACGTGGTATAATGGGGATGTAACAAAGAACCTTGTGAGACACCTTTTTTGTTATTTGATCTGTTCGATATCTACTTGTATGAAATTCAGGGCATTCTGTTGCAAATTCATGTTCTTTATGATAAATAATATGATCATTGGGACATACATCTATTGCTTGATAATCTATTCCAATATCTTTCATAGTGGCACATAATTCTCGGTATGAGCGAGGGAGAATATTCGATGGTGGTAACAAAAACTCACCTACCAATCTATAGAAAAAAATATAAGTTGTTAATATTAACAATATTTATGGTACATGTTTCACCCTTTAATTACTATAATGGCATATATGACATACCTTAGCATACGTGACATTGTTATGTTGGATAAACCATTCATAACCTTCAAGTTCAACAACAACAATACAACAGAGAGAAGAGTTGTTTTGGAGCCTTCGTAAAGGGTCATGGCTCCCTTCTCAAGTAGAGGTATATCATGGATGACATCAACATCATCCTCATCATCATCATCATCAGTTGCGCCAGTACCAAATGTGTCATGGATCAATGTATTAGTACCATCATCTTCAAATGTGTTATCTGGCGCATGATCATCATCTTCCATGGGATCATAATCTTCAGCTTCAATATTCGCACCTCCATAATCCTCCACTTCCAAACCATATTATCCATATTTTCACCTCCATGGTCCATATCACATACTGCCTTGGGGAGGTCGACCTATATAAAAATGATGAACACAAATAAACCATGATAATGATCTCATCATCAAGTGTATTTCATATATATATTAATTGTTAAATAAATATAATGAAAAATTACCAATTGATGATAATCAAACCCCCCTTCAATGTGACCATTATCCCTACAATGTCTCTTAGTTGTTTTGATTAGAAATCTTCTAGTGTTTAAGCCCTTACAAATATTGCAAGGACAATAACATTTTCCATCGCCTTTTCTTTTGAAGTTAGACCACAATCTATTGATTGTATCTCCATTTTTTTCTTCACTTAGATTGTCTGACATGATCCTTCTTCACTTGGATTATCTATAACCTAATTATATATAGAAATTTAAAAGTTAGTTATGAAATGATGTTTTAGTATAGTATACCAAATTGGAATACTTCTGCTATTGCAGTCTTCCACCTCAAACTCTTTCCTATTGTGACAAGAAAGAAAGATATTCAAATAATATAGTAGTTTGTAAATCAAAATAAAATATCATATTTATTATACACAAAATATATCATAAGTGTATCAAATTTGACCAAGCACTACTGGGAGCTAGACCCAGAAATAAATGGACTTGTGATGATTTTCACAATAATACATTTGTTGCAAGGTAAGGTCCCAGTAGTTCTTAGGCAAATGTGCATGGTGAAGGTTGTATATGTTGTATATGTTGTGTGTATGTGTGTGTGCACGCATAAAAAAGGGGACCTTTATCTTTGATCTTAAAATGACAAATATGCCTATCTAATGCTTTTTGAGGTTGTAGGGAACAACAAATGGAGGCAACTTGAGACAAAAAAATGGAGGCAAGTTGTTGATTAAGGGTGCAGGAAACAACACCCATCAGTACTTTTATCGAATTGTAAATTTCAATTTTCAGCCATTCTGTGAATATAGAACATGGATGTAATCTCAGAAAATAACAAAATGTAGACACGACAGATTACTTATTTTGTTATTCTACATTACTTACTATTTCAGTGCATGTTCCACCTGCAACTTGATCAAGTCTTGTTTGATGCTTCAATTTTGTGTTGACTGTCCTGTAGAAGTACATAGTTTTGTATTTACCCAATATGTTATTCAAAAAACAACAATAGAATAAAATAGTTGTTGATAAATATCATCATAGGAGTATCAAAAACTCGAGATCCAGAGGTAAATCAACATTATAAGACTCTTACATTCAACCTTCATCTCATGCACCTAATAAATAGGAGATAAAATACATGAAATTGAAAAATTACATTACAAAACAATGAGCTAAAATCATACAATTATTTCAGATGTATGCAAAATGTAAATGTGTAGACAAAGCGCATGAATTGTTTGACAGAATGCCTCAAAGAAATGTGTTCACATGGTATGCAATGATCACAGGATATGCACAAAATGTATTTTTTGAAACAACTCTACAAACTTTCAAGCAAATGCAATTGTTAGGTGTAAAGCCAAACTCCATAACCTTTGTCAGGGTCCTCCCTGCCTCTGCTAAAATGGGAGCTTTGGACCAGGGCACTAAAATCCATCAGAGTATAGAGGATAGAGGGGTTTTATTAAATGTTACAGTTGCAACTACCATGATAGACATGTATTCAAAATGTGAGAGCATAGAGAAAGCACATGAATTGTTTGACACAATACCCGAGAGAAGTGTGGTATCGTGGACTACAATGATTGCAGGATATGCACAAAATGGATTTGATGAAAAGGCTTTAGAAACATTCAAGAAAATACAATTAGTGGGTGTAAAGATAGATTCCACAACCTTTGCCAGCATCCTCCCTGCCTGTACCAAAATGGGAGATTTGGAATAGGGGATGGACATCCATCAAAGCATAAAGGATAGAGGAGTTTTGTCAGATATTGTTGTTGCAACTGCTTTGGTAGAGAAGTATGAAAAAATGTGGAAGCATGGATAAGGCACGTGAATTTTTTGATAGAATGCCTCAATGAGATGTCATCTCGTGGAATACAATGGTTGCAAGGTATGTACAAAATATATTTGTTGAAAAGGCTTTAGAAATTTTCAAGAAAATGCAATTGGAAGGCGTAAAGCTAGATTCCACAACTTATGCTAGCATCCTCCCTACTTGTACCAAAATGGGAGTTTTGGAACAAGGTATTGCATTTTCTTGGAAGTTTGTAGAGCCGTTTCAGAAAATCCATTTTGTGCATATCCTGCAATCATTGCATTCCATGTGAACACATTTCTTTGAGGCATTCTGTCAAACAATTCACATGCCTTGAATATTTTTAAATGGTCCAAAGACCATATGTGAAATGACATATAGGGTGTTGGAATTCTCTGTGATCTAGTGCCCTTTTCCATTTATGACATTACCTAATTATAATTGTTCTTAAGATCTCAAGGTCTTCTTTAATGTAACATACCAAGTCTAACTACCTAATAATTTAATCAATTAATGAACAATTTATGGGAAATAAATTTTGGCTTTATTTTTAATAACAGAAGTAACTGCTATCCTTTTTCACATGAACATCAATAATTGAAATTCTATTTACTAATTGAAAGAGATATAATATTTAATGAATAACTAACTTCACATGAGAGATAATTAAGCTAACAATTTCTATTTCTCTAATACCAAAATAAATATTTAATAACTGATTCACATGAAGAGGAAATTATCATTTTTTCTATTTCTAAATTACTGTGTAAAAGAAACCATAAGCTGTAATAAGTGTCAAAGCATAAATCATAGAACTTGATAGTTGTAATAACTTGATAGAACTGTGTGAAATAAGCTATAATCCCAATGACCTAGAGCATATAAAGGGTTGTTCCCTTCCCTCAAAGATTGATAAGGTAAGAATAATTATTCTGATCCATCTATATGATTGAGAGCATACAAAATTTGATATATTTATTTCCATACATAGAAATTAGGTCTAGTATTTTTCCCATCTATTCTTCAATAGAAAGAATATTTACATTGATGAACATTTCATTTAAGTAGCGAAGCCTATCACTTGTTCCCTTCAAACTTATAAAAGATAGTATGTCTCCACTTTCATCTAACACCCCCCTTGGAAAACTGGGCATTGTCTTTTAAGTGTCGTAAGAAGCCACGATTCCACAAAGTATCTCTCCATAATATAACAAGGTAAAAATCCCCAATTTTAGAAAAAGGAAAGACTAAAACAAAAACAAATTCAAGATTTTGGATATGATTGCATTTTGCATTGCACATAAAGTAACATGTAGTGGAATCTGCAAAAATATGGAAAATCCTGAAATTCAAGGTGTGGGCACATGAAAAATAAAAATTTTAGAGGGTGTTACACTTTGAATTTCATGAAAGGCTGTATGTAGTAATACTTGCAATCAGGATTAGAAATCCCGATTTGAGAGCATTATAACATTGTTCATGGTGGATATAAAAAATCTTGATTTTCAAAATGCAGAGGGATGTATTTTAAATTCTCAATCATGGCTACATTTAATATCTCATGGAAAGACTGTGGGAAGTTCTAATTTTGGAACTGGGGTATGCAAAGCACAATGTATTCAAGAATTCTGTAATCTTTGAAAGCATATATCACACTTTTTATATTCAGATAAATTTGTAAATAACAAACTAATAAGCAACCCTACACATGGAGCATCAATGAAGAAATATATCATAAATATTAATGATTTAAGAAAAAACATCCATGAAATGGACAAAAATGGCCATAATAAACCCTAACACAGGAAATCTGTGGACTATTTTACAAAACTATTTATGTTTTTTGTTAAAACTGATCACATATAATAAAAATTGACTATTGAAAGAACAAAAATGAGTAAGATTTTAAGCAAAATGGCCATGAACTTGTAAAAATGACTTTGAATTGTACAACAATGATCACATTATTCACCAAAAATGACCATAAGATATAAAAATGCAGAGATGTATGGAGGTGCATATTTGATTTAAAGCATGTCTCCAAAGATAGTAGAATACCCCTATCCAAGGGTCAACTATGTAAGTCTCTCAGAAGCATAACATAATAAAAAAGAAGGTTAAAGGATAGAATATATCTCTTTTTGGTGGCAATTTCACATAGAACAAGGAGATTAGTTCTAAGCTTGAGAATATACAGAATCTGATGGTTGCTGACAAATGCTCCAAGTCCCTACATGAAGAATAATAATAATGGAGGTGGAAATGGAAATATTATATCTGAAGAGGGAAGAGGTCTAATGGAAAAAGAGATGAAGGGTACAATGGCTTAAATAAAGGGATACAAATTATGCAAGTTTTGATGAGATTTCATTGTTTTCTGAGTTGTGTGGCCATGTACGGATTCCATCTTCTGATCTAGTGATTCCATAACATTCCATAATGAATTACCTTCCTGTTTCACTTGGTTTTGTTTAATTTGGTTGTCATTTTCTTGAGTTAGAGGGAAAACTGTGTTTGCAAGTCAAAAACCCACAAGAATTGGGGTCAGGTCTAAAGATGTGGCCCTAACTTACTATTTCACCATGGGAAATCGATGCCACTGGATGAAGAGTAAGTTAAGGAATGGTTCTAATGAATTCCAAAGGCTCATAGTTGGGGAAGTTGATTTGGGGCTTGAACTTTGATGCCCTATGCTAAATATTGGGTATGTATTTAGCCTGCGAGAAGGAGAAAGGTGTGCAGCAGCAGACCAAAAGTGAACTTAAGACTAAGTACTGATTGAATAGAGGTATTTGAATACCATATAACCCTTCCAAATGACTGTAACTATGCTAAGTACCCAAATTTAGACTAATCCATTAGGCCCTAGCTTAATCTGATCACTTAGGCTAATGTGTTGTTGTGACAGTTTAAGGTTGTAGGATTAGAACAGTCGCTTGTCACTTTGGGATTTAACCTTATGGTGTTTGAAGGTCTTAAAACTATTGTAAGTAGTCTGGGTTCCCTATTCACCATTTTCATTGAATGGAATTTTCATTGTTGCAGCCTGACAGAGGAGGAGTAGAAACACTGTGTTTTCTTGTAGATGCAGTTCTTACAAAGTCTGATCATTATGGACTGAAAATATTATAGTGAAGATACTCAAGGACCTTAGTGACACTTTTGATTCCATGACCATTCCCATATTGGAGAAGGGAACATTGTTGCAGGATTATTGAGGGTTGTGATAAGCCAATATTCCATTTTTAGGACTTGACAAGGAGGGAGTATCTCTAGGACAGTGCAAACTTGGAGACTTGGAACACTTCAATTTGTGTAATCGAACACCTAATGCAGTGAGTATTATGTGACTTGTGGCAAGAAAGAAGTTGCAGACAATACAATTGGAGGGTTAGGATAATTGGAGACATAATCCAATCCTAGAAAGGAGGGTCAACCTACACTTTTGTTGTGTGCACTCTGCATCAGGAAGAGAGTTAGAATCTATATCTCATTGGGAAGTTCAGGAAACTTGATAAGAAAGAAGAACCTAGGAGGGTCAAAGGGGAAGGAGGATTCCAATTAAAAACAATGATAAGAAAGGAAGATACCCTCTACATTTGGCCACTATTAATGGAGTTACAAACCTCATAGCTTTAGGAATGTGAAAGATGGTTTAGGACTATACAATGATATCATGAGTGCTCAAAATACAATATTTTGAATTCAATATAGGATAGTCATGGATATGAAATCAAATGCATGAAGCTAATAGATATTCATAACATAGAATATATAATTAAATTGTGATAATCAATGAACCAAAGAGATATAATAATCAATGATGAAAAACAAAGAAGGATACAATGAGGTTTTACTATCTAGAGCATAAAGAACAACCCAAATATAGAGATACACATTATGAGGGCATCATTGAGATGTAGAGTGATGACCAAAATAGAGAAAATAGTGATTTGTTGAAGTATTCAAGAGTTCACTGTTAAAGTATTCAAGAGTTCACTGTCATGAAAGCTCACTGATAATGTATGATCTATATCTATCATCTCCAGATATTCAAAAAGCATAAATTCATGTCCATATGAAATGACTTTGGAAGTTCATGAAATTGGGGACACTTCAGATCACTAATAAGGTATGAGCTATATCTACCATCTTCCTAGATTCATAAATCATGTTCATATGAAATAACTTTGAAAGTGTAGGAAATTTGAGGACAATTATGGCTCTTAATAGTTTCACTAACTATTCACCTTGAAGATCATTTTTCATGAGACCATGGATTTTTCAGCTGTTCATAAAGATGTCTAGTCTCATCATTCTCTTGAAAGATAGCAATAATAGCAGCAATGTTTGAATTTTTGTATGAAATCCCCAATTACCATAGATAACCCAGAAAGTGAGGCAAGTTTAGTGTGTTGTTTTTTGAACAAAACAAGAAACTTTTATATCAAAATAATCACTATAACAAATCACTATTTTCACTATTTTGGACCAGCCAACATCATGGAGGGCATGTGGTTTTAGATTAAAAAAATACAAAAAACAATGGAGTTCACAGTCATGAAAGTGCTCGATTGTTAACATTCAATGCTAAAAAATAAACCCTAAGGGCACATATTACATTTTTCCCTATGATTAGAAATAAGTAATAAACCCTAAAACAATGTTCAATCAGATATGAGTTGTAAATGATTATTACATTATATATTTAACAGAAAAATAGTCTATGCATTTATCACATAGATCTCTACAGAATTCAGTTTGTATTCAAAAATGTTTGAGGAACAAAGAAAACAAATTATTACCTTGTACTGTAGATAGAACTTTGCTCCTTCAATGTTTATCAAAGATCAAAGATCAAGAAAGCGGAGCCATTACACAGGACATTACACCCCATCCAGTTACATTGTCTTTGCGCTCAGCTTTGACCTCAATTTCGCTTCGTCCCGCTCCTTTTCTCTCTTCGGCAATAAAAATCAAAATGATTTGGTTTCACTTTTTATTTTTCATGTATACCCCGCATACGCCAGCATTCCATTGGTCTACTTAAAACCCATCAGAATTGTGACACTATCGGGGAATATTACAAAAAAAATGCAAATTCACAAAAAAAAACAATCCGTCAAAAGTTGCTGTCGAAATTTGGCCCCAAATGTAGTAGTGTGTCAAACACGAATATTTTTCATATAAGATGTTTCCCACCTCTTTGGAGCACTTTGAATAGGACTAGCATATCAACCTATCTTCTAAATTAATTAACAGCTAACAATACCCTAAGACTACTCTCATAAATAATTTCAAATTACCTTTCAAACTCGTGATAATTTACCATACTAATTATCTTCCACTAGATGAGAACAAGGAGAACAGTTAGCATTGTTAAATAATAATTAATCTTATAAGTTATATACTCCATAACTAAATTCCCCTTTAGGAAAATAAAGTTGCAACACACCACTTAATTTCAAGGCCTTAGATCTCTTAATTTTCATGTTTTCAAACATAGCTCTATGATGGCTAGTTTAGCTAAATAGTTTAATGTGTTTGTCAATGAAAAAAGAAAAGTATAACTCAAGGTATCTTTTGAGGTGGCTTACACTCACTAAGATAAGATAACGCGTGGCTTATAACAAAATACTTTGATCAACTAAGCTTGACTAATGAAATTTCTGTACTTAATCTTGTACATAATATTATATGTTAAAACCAATGAAGTTTAATTAGTCAATACCTACCACATACCAGCATTCTGAAATAGTCATCCATATACAAATATTGAGACTCTTTGTGTTACTTGACTTGAACAAAAATATAACAATTTAGAAATTTACAACATTTAGTTCATGGTCCAAAATTTGAGTAACAAAATCTTGCACTTGTAAAGGATGGTCTTGAAATCTTTGGAGCAATGTTTCATTGTCAAATACCAATCAAACAGGGAATTACAAATTTTAATTGATTGGTATAATAATTTACTTGATTTATTTGTGCATGATTAGAGCTCAAATAATGTATGATATGGTTTGGTCATGAATTGCTTTGCAAAACAATTTCTCAAAATTGCTTTCATAAACACTATTAATGACATTCATATCAATCGTTTGAACAATGTTTTTGATTAGGAGAAAAGAAGATTTTGATGGGCCCCGAAACCCAGTATAGATCAGCTTTTGACAGGGATCTGAAACCCCAACAAGATAAATAGATGCAATAGATAATACATTACATGACAACAACCCAAAGCCAGCAAACTGATAATGCAACATTACAACATAAAACAATCAATTTACAAGCTGCTCCAAACACAATACAAGACTTGCACCTTAAATCATAGAGACAGTCTCCCAATCAAGGTGATCCTTGGGGTTTTGAATGTCACCCCAATCCATATCCTTGGGTTTTGTCATGGCTCCAAAAACCATAGAAACAGACAACCTCAAACGAATGTACATCAGAAAACCAGCTGAAACCATAAATTTGGATTTTAACATGGATTTTAAATGGATTAGAACTTGAGAGCTATGAAGGGCAGAAACACCAACATAACCCAGATAATCATTGTGCAAGAACAAGGATCCACTAGAAGATGATGCCGCCTGAAGAGGAAAAGACCCAAAAAGCATAAAGGTGACATAAATAGAAAGAGGACAAAGCCCCCAACTGAAGAGGTCATACGATCTCCCAATAAGGGACCACAAAATAGACCATAGAAGACCAGCCAAATCAGCCCTAACCAAGGGAACATGAAATAGAAAGGCCCCCAACAAGGAACGAACCTTCACACCGGGCAGAACTGACAGCCAGAAACGACCCTCCAAAAATGGCTCAGCAGGAAGAAAGAGAGCAGAGGGGACACCGACGCCCCCATCCTCATCATCGTCGTCAGAAGCGCCATCACCGTCTGCACTCTCTGCGCAAACCCTAGCAGAGGATCTCCTGTCACTCTCACACATCCTTAATTAACAAAAATGTTGAAGTGCAAGAAACTTACCGTTTGACCAATGTTTTTATGTAATATTCTAACAAATGTTGCATCTAGTAATTGAAATAAATATTGGATCAATGGTGTTGGATGATCATTCCTTAAAATAAATGGTATATTCTCATTGATTAATTGCTAAAATGACAACTCATTTAATTAACTAATATCTTATGACTATTTATTTAATCCATGTAGATTCAAAATCCATATCTCATGCTTAGCACTACTTATATTAAAAATTAAAAATTTGTAGTTGGACTCCCCATAATAAAGACTTAATTCTCTAGTGGGAAATGATCTATTGGAGAAACCCACGGGTTTGACAATGGCCCAATGGGACAACACCACCACCGCCACTTAACCACCACACTAAGTGGTGAACCCCCCTACTTACAACTGCTTGTGTTGGTCAATGACAATGACATCAATTAACCAACAAATTGTAAAAGCAGTAAAGGAGTCAAGGAAAATATGGATCTAATGATAAGCAATAGAAGTAAACATTTTGGATGATTTCCAAGTCTATGATATTTACTAAATCTCTTAAATGACTCACCAACACCTTGGTATATCTATTGGATGCGACCTATGTCTATCGGGCCTCCAAAATGCACAACCCCATAGTGTATTATATAAGAAACACTTGTAAAATACATTTTGGGGCCCATGCATTCTTGTGGCCCCATAGACATTTCCTAGGAAGTGTGCTATAACTTCATATAAGGATGTTGCATGGTTGCGTCATTTTTTGCCTACATAACATATTTCTATTTCAAAGACTTGATGTGATGTGACCTATGGCTATGGGTCCACTAGAATGCATGACCCCATAGTATATTTTACAAATAACACTTACCGAATACACTATGGGGCCATGCATTTTGGTGGCCCCATAGGCACTTCCTTGAATGTGTGCTCTAACTTTGTATAAGGATGACATGGTTGTGTAATTTTTTGTTTACATAATTTATTTTATTTCAAAGGCTTGATGGATTTTAATTATTCACAATTAATTTTACTTTAAATTTACTTTTATATGTACGAGTTTTGAACTAATAGACACTTAGAAATAATTAGTGATAATGAAAAGAACTTAAAAGTTTTAATTTTTTATACATTTTAACGTTAATTCAATGATGAATAGGTATGCATCTATTTACTATGTCATGTTTGATTAATTTAGTGAGAAAGAGTAAGTATGAAATTCAGAATTCAAATATATTATATCTCTAATAGAGTAGCCAAACATTTGAGTTGTGTGTGAATTTTATGTTTAATCTTACATATTGTTTACGGTGGTTTATACTTGATGGTCACATCATGGTCAATCTTTCTGTACTTTGGAAAAATATGAACGTTAGAAAAATGATCAAATAAGATAATATGAAATATAAATAATCATTATTAATTGTCTCTTATCTATATATGAAATTAAAAAATACATTGCATAATCAAATTCCAAATCCTCCAAAAGTCTTATATTCTATAAATATTTCATCATACCATAATAACTCCATACCAAAAGAGGAGGTGATATCTATGCTTAGACATCACTAGTTCTAACATATAAACACAGCAGGCACAGGTTATAGCCTTTAAAGAGCAACCTGTAAATCCTTCAATGGAAGAATACGTTGATAGATAGATAATCAAAAGATGCAAATATTGTGAATTATGAATGTAAGAAGTCTATTGACATAGTAAGCAGACTTTATTGATTTGTATTGATTTTAATGTAGAATAATTAAATCATTCCTTACCAACAAGGAACTAGAAAGCTCTGGATTAAGAGGCTTTACCTTAGAAAAAAATTGAAAACAAAAACTGACATAGATCTCAAAAGAGGTCAGAGATAATGAATAAATGAGATGAGCTGCTTTTGCATCTCCCTCAAAGCCTCCCAAAAAGTACTGCAAAATATGGTCTGTACATATTTTGAAAGCCTTAGCAGTTCCCTCATACTTCTCCTCAAAATCCATGCACCCCATAAGCTGAAATGATGAGACAGAGAGCCTTTTGTAACAATGTTAATTGCGCGGATGAATTTATAAGAATGTCAACTGAATTGTTGGCATTTTAGTATTAAGAACTATTGGTCCAGTTCCACTAATGAGATTCAAAAAGTCATTTATGATTAAAGCAGATGACAAGCTTATCAGCATAAAATCTCCAACATATTGGTTGATACCATATCTTTCCTAGTGTCATTTCGCTTCATGTATGCTGATAGTAGGCCCAATTATAAAGATTAAATGCCATCAACATTCCTTTCATATGGCTAATAGTTTACCTACGCACGTTCCTCAATGGGGATAATGTCACCAAGATGAAAAGAAATAAGAATTTGACTTTTAACATAAGATTTCAATTCCAAACTTTTAAAAATACCTTCAACATATCTATCGAGAATATAATCGAATAATTGACTTTGAAACATTTTCCATAGGTTCTTAATTAGAAAAGACAATTGGCGACTTACATGACATTCATTGGAGGTATATTTTAATGGGAATGTTGTGTAATGAAAAGAAAAATGCGCCACCAAGCACAAAACAACTCTCAAACTGCAGTGAAATATATTTTTCTTTTATCTTGATAAAATTTTGTTGGATTTCATTGGATGTCGACTAAGATCTCTGATATGAAACCACTTTCATTGGTTCCTCCACAATTACTTTTTCATATATTCTGGTCCTACTTTCTCTTATAAATATTGCAGTTCACAGTATTTTCATGTAAGCTGAGCCTCCCATTCTTTTCCTCTTTTGGAAAAACATTTGATGATGAAGGCTTGTATTATATTCTTCTGAGGTTGCTGATTTGATTTGTGGAGGAAGTTGGTCTTACCTCTCCCTCAATGGCTTCTGAAATATCATAGCAGAGCATTGAATGAGATATTTTTGATGCTATTGAGGAAAGAGGTTAAAGCCAGCTGCCTCCATTATTTTTTTAATGATGCAATGAGATTTGAATCATATCAAAGGTTTTATGTAAGGATATAACTAATATTTTGCAGATGCTTACTTGCAAGGATTATAACTGCAGACACATCTTTGTTGGAATGGGTAAATGAGTTTTCTCCTGTAGAAGTAAACACCAACAACTAATAAGGAATATAGATACACAATCGTATTTATACACATGTTTTTACTGACAGGGTAATATTCTATCATGTGTGTTCATATTGGAGGATTAATAGAGTTTATAGAGGAAAAGGGGTGGTGGGAATTGGGTGGGTATTAGAGGGTGGTGACAAAAAGGGAGTTTGAGGCAATATTTTTTGAAAATAGGGGTATTGTTTAGTATGTCACAAATGCATGCGATATGACACAAGTCCACTAAGTGAAGCCCCTGTGATTTAGATAATGATATTACAGGTAAAAAAAATTAAATAATCTAAGAAGTAGATCTAGAAGAAGTTGAATAATAATCTATTTTTATGTTTTTTCATTGAGAGAATAAATATTTTTCATCATTTAGTAATTTGTTAGTATTTAACGTTTGGACCATAAGTGTACGACTCTTGAATCATTCTTTTAGAGCATTGAACAAGATATTGTTTATGGCATTGAGGAAAGAAGTCAAAGCCAACTGCCTCCATCATTGCTTGGGTTATCAAATTTTATGTGTGTGAATAATCTACCACTTTTGGTATACATTAAAGAATTAAGGGTACTTGTTCTATCAAAGTTTTAATTTCATACTCAATTAGGCCTCACTTTAGCATTCTATCTTTCGTACTTTGATCATGTCTAATTCTACTCACACTAGCTTCAAATTGCTAACCTTATCTATCACTTGGGTTAGTAGTCCTTTGTTTAGCTCTGATTGGATGGAGAATGGCACTCTAAGTGCCCTTTTCCATCTTGAAGGGACCCAATTTTGGATTCTCCAATGGTCGGAAAATATAGATAAAAACTCCTTTCCTGTGTTGACCTACTTCATAACTTCAAATATATTTTTAACCAGGAGAGGTATAAAAATAAGCCTTACCCCCTATCATACAACATATCACAATGCATCATATCCTTTTGAGAAAGAAATCAAGCATTATCAAGCCAATGCAAGAGATGTCAAGTTTAGATTTCAAGCATTCACGATTACATCCATGATCAAGTTATTATGAAGCTGATCATGTATTCCTACATGAGAATACCAACCTTTTCATGGAGACTTCAAAAAAAAGGAGATTCATGAACATATAACATTCCATTTAGCATTTAAGTTTTAGATCTATCATCTATCCTTTCAAGGTACAGTTTCATTTCCATTTCCATTTTAATTTCATTTTAATTTTAAGGTTCATTCCAAACCCAGAGTTTGAAGTAGGCGAACTCTTATCAAACCAACAATATTTTCTCTCTTTTGAATGTGCAGGTGACAAAATTTGAAGACAAGAATCTAAATTTCAGAAGACCATATAGAAACATACTATTGGAGTTTTTCATTGATGATTTTGTTGATGACATTAGAAGGAGAATGTTGTGTATAGAATATACTGGTTCTCATTGATGTCAAAATACCTTTGTTGATTTATGGTGTACCTTCCCTAGTAATTTTGTGGTTTTTCTCTTCATGCTTGGGTATGTGTTTCTTTGTAGTTGCAGATATTGTTTGGCAGTTTGGATAGTATATTTGTGAATACTAGATGTATCTATATTCATGTATGTACATGGTGTGGCTATATTAAATTGAATATAAAAAGTTTGGTAGTTTGGATTGTTAGTTGACATGTTTCTCCTAAATCAGATTGTTCGCATTTCAACATTTGATGGTCATTGGTCTTGTGGTTGTGGGGTAAGGTTAAGATTTACCTCTAATGTGTTACTATTAACTGATACTAATTCTTAATATATCTTGGCTGACTTATGCAAAAATTGTATGAATCATTTTGGAGGAAGCATGTAAAATGTATTGGAGCTAACCTACTTATTGAAGCGTGTATGGTCAACTTGAAGGATGGTTAAATCAACACATATATACGATATATAGTCTTTTGGAGAAGTAGAGTAAGGAAAAAGATGACATGTTGTGGTGATATGTGATTGTGACTAAGAATCAAATGCAAGTTTCAATAGCATTGATGAAGCGTGCAGAGTTGGTCTATTGAGCCTAAAGGGAACTAAATTCATTCATATGTGAGATGCAACTATAACAATTCATTTTGAGTCTTTATCTTTTGATCAATGAGCCCTCTGACAGTGAGCCTTGTATTGAGCATTTTTAATATATTATAACTAGTTATATTATATTGAGTTTTAATCATCTCCAAGTTTCTCCCTTAACAGGGTTTCCATGATAAAAATATAGTGTTCTCTTGTGTATGGTGATGTAAATGATTCTTTTATTTTTATTGCTTTGTTGGTTACATATTTCCTTTAAATGCAATCAAATAAAGTTGATTTGGATAAGAAAAAAAGAAAAAAAAAATTATGATATTTTAGGGAATACTGATTCACCCACCCCCCTCTCAGAATTTCGGTTGTTCAACACATACAAAATTAGTTTTTGCAAAGATAAAAATATAGGGACAATAACAATCTTTTCTATTAATGTTCGATAATTTTCTGACAAAACTTTTGAGAGGGATTTAGAATAGTGCATCATAATCCAGAAAATACATCGTGTGTCCGCATCCAACACTTCTAGACAAGGGCTCCTAGATCTTCCTTTGTCCTCCACTTTCAAGCCTATATTTCAAACATGGGTTATCCTCTATCTTTTATTTCCATATTTGTGCTTTATGTCTGCACATCTGATTTGAATCTTCATGTGCATATTAATTACTATCAATTTCATACCATTAGCCTTAGATCTTGTATTCAATTCACATATTTCCATAGATGATTTTCAATTCAATCAAGGAGTGTTGAAATCATCTTGTGTACATAATTTTTCAATCAAATTTGTGATTGATCCAAGTGGATCCATTCTCCTTCCTAGTGCAATAAAAGAAAATAGGGTCAATTCCTAGTTTGGGTGCATAAACATGTGAACCATATTTCTCAACATTACATTTTTGTGAACCCAATGCATCTTATGCATACTTCTAATTTTCATTTTTAGATATGATTTGTACATACACTTAATTAATTTATATTTGAAATCATTTTTGAAATATATTATTTACGTAATGCTTAATTGATCATTCCATTAGGAAATTGCATTGTTTAATCATTTAAATTTTCCTTGCATTATTAATTACATCTATATTTTTTGTGGATTTTTATGAACCTTTTTCCTACTTATAATATCACTATTAGAAGAAATTATAGAATTATCACTTCCCAAAGTTTAAATACAAATGATATGAAGCCTGGGTTTTCTAGTATTATGAGATCCAAGATTACTGAGAGGGGGGGACTGAATCAATAATCTAATAATTCAAACTTTTCCTTAACCATTCAACCACTTGCATGAATAAAAATTCATTGCATGAAAAGACTAAACAATTAGAATAAACATCCACAACCATGCAACACAATAAAACCAAAGTTTTCTCATGGAAACCCAACTAGGAAAAAACAAAGTGCGGGAATGGTACCCACTAAAATCTACACTCTTTTGAAGTACACCCAGTTAAGAGCTTAGCCATGTTAAAAGCTTACAAGATTGCCCGGTTAAGAGCAAGACCCTTTTAGGAGTCACCCGGTCAAGGGATTTACCTCAACCCTGTTAGGAGCTTTACCCTATTAGGAGTAACTTGATTAAAGGATTTCAAACCCTAATAAAAGAGTTACCTGGTTAAAGGATTTACAATTCAAACCTGTTAGGATCTCTTGGTTAAGGGATTTAGCTTGATGAAGCTGTTAGGAATCAACAAGTAAATGATCTAAGAAAATAACACTTCCTTTGCTAATATAGATCTAGTTCAAGATCTATCTCTTCTTTACATACAGACACACATCTCTTTTCTTCCTTCTCTCGATTGGACATTTGCATCAATGATCTACACTTGTATATTTCATTATTTTATATATTTATACAATTTACAAGTACATTAGGGCAATTAATCGCCTTAAAAACATTTTACAATCTTTACTGCTCAATGAGAAATCCATAAAACATGTTAACATTCTAGAACACAATATAACTAACTTAGGTCAGCCTTCAGATCAATCATACATCGATTTGACAAAGAAAATTCAAACCACAATACACTTTCCAATGTTCTTGCACAACCTCTAATAAATTTGATAATAAACAGTCATACTTGCCAAATAATCAATCCTCATCAATTTTCATCATCACCATGAGCCTGGGAACACATAATCATGCATCACAACCTGATCTACTATCACCGATCAAGGATTTGACTGACTGTTCTTGATTGTCCTAAGAACCGCTTTAACTCTTTTCCTAAACGACCTTCTCTCAATTGAAACTTAGTCTTCTGGTCACCAGAATATGATACGGCTGCAACACCAACTTCATGATATAGTCAGGATGAACATATCATGACCACAATATGTAAATCCAAACATAGTTGACACAAACATCAAATCATTATGTCTTGTTCTTCATTTTGTTCTCCTTGTAACCTGACAACTTTTAATCAATCATAACTCACAGAATACATAAGATCAACATGTGCGATCATAGATATAGCATCTAGAAACATCATGTAACCTTCCAGTACAATTTCCATCTCTTAACACATCTCTAGATTCAACCTCTTGAACACATACCAACATAACAGGTACACTGTCAACCAACAAATACTAAGTCGACATCAATGACAGCATCATAATTGCTCAACCAATCATCAGTTCTACATCAAACACATACTCATCTTAACTCTTGATCAGTTATGCCAACAATATCCCCCTTTGGCATTAATGGAAACACCAATAAAAAAGTCAATCATCTAGAGTATCTTTATGCCAAGAACGTCTCTCCCTTAGCTGATACATCTTTGTAGCTCTCTATTCCTGATCTAAGATTCTTCTCCTCCTTTACTTATTATCTTTAGGTTCTTCTCTTATACATCTCCCCCTTTGAAAAAAATGAAAAATGAGTAACATGTCTCCATATACTGCAAGTGTCTTCAAATCTCTCTATAGACTACTCCCCCTAGGGTAAAAGTACAAACATGTGTCACACTTTTACAAAGGAAGAGGACCATCACATGCAAAGTAGTTAAACTTCAACGATATAAAAGTGGTATTTGTGTTTAGAATTTGAAAATGATGTAAACTAATGAAACGTGTAAAATTGCATGTAGTTTATGCCTATAATTTTTTTTTAAAAATTTGAATAAGAATTGACATAGTTTTTTAATTTTTGAAGTCAATTTTTTTAATTGTTGAAAAACGTTGAAAATCGAGGGTCTAGTTCCCACCAACAAAATATATGTAAATAATATTTTTTTCCTCTGATTCCAGAATATGTTTTAGATGACATGTACAGCTAGTGCAAAAAAAAAAAGATTGGTTTTCGGTATATATTTTGTCTGTTATAACTATTCAAAGTTGGCGTTAGACATTCGATATTGAATTTTCAAGAAGAAACGACTCTGCTAGGGTTTCATGCATACGACATTCTGTCTGTTTCTTTGCTCTGAGCTTTCCATCTATCATACCATATTTACTGTGGGATTTTTTCATTAGGGTTAGCTTTTAGTATGGCTCCGGCCAACTTCGGCCTGGCAGTTGATGTTGGTGCGTGAGTTGAAGCTTCGAAAAGCCATGGTGCCTCCTCTGAACAAACGTCCTCGCAAGTTCATCCCGAAGGTCTTTCACGAGGTAACCCTGATATTGTTCTTAATCTGCAAGAATTTGATTCTGCATGTGAATGGTTATAAAAGCATACTCTGATTGGATATTTTGTGGGTCGTAATCCTCCTGAAAGTATCCTCAAAGATTGGGTAAACAAGAGCTGGACCCCTCATGGGGTCTGCCTTGACGGTGTGCAAAACCTTACCAAAGGTTTTTTCCTTTTCCATTTTGCTAACCCTTCCCAGGAGAAAGTGGTTTTTATTTGTGGGCCCTGGACTGTTAGGTCATCCCTGCTTGTTTTTCAGAGATGGTCTCGAGACTTCACATCTCGGATGACAAGAAACTTAGGGTTCCTGTTTGGGTTGATTTTCCTGGTCTCCCTTTGCCATGCTGACCGTTTATTGAGTCCATTGCTAAAACCCTTGGTAAGGTCATTGTCATGGAACATGACAAATTTTTCAATGCCCATCCCCAAAAGCGTGTCTGTGTTGAGGTCGACCTTTCTAGGGACCTTAAGGACACTATTGAAATCCAGGTTGGTTCTCTCACCATTTCTCAAAAAGTGCTCTATTTGAACCTGCCCAACACCTATTATCAGTGTCAATCGGTAGAACACAAGATTAAGGATTGCCCGCTAGCTACCCCTTGGGTAAAGCCACCGCCAAAGGAAGCACCGGCCAAAAATACAGAAGCTGGAAAAAAAGAAGAATGGACTACAGTTTTGCAAAAAGGCAGGAATGCCTCAAGCTCCAAGACGACACAAGCCACTTCCACTGTTGTGTCACCTCTGGAACCTTTAGTTGGAAAATCTCCTCCTTCCACTGATGTGCCACCGTCGCTTATTTCAAACCCTGTTATTCAGGGGAAAAGCTCTGTCGTGAAGCCTTCCACTCTAGAAGTGGTACTCGCGTTGCCAGCGGATTCTTCAGTTTCCTCTCGGTCTTTGCATCGGTCTCGCAATCCTAATGGACACACAGAAGACCCAGATAAAAGGTGGTTTACTTCTTCTGGAGATTTACTCCCCATCTTTGGCTCTGTACCAGCCTTCTTGCAGAATAGCTTCTCCTCTCTTGGGGATGAGGAAACCATACAAGAGTTTTTATGAATTTTTTATCTTGGAATGTGCGAGGTCTAACTGACCTCTCCAGAAAGTACTATGTTTGTGATACCCATCGCAGACTTCATAGTCTGGACATGTTATGTTTATAGGAGGTTAAGATTTATGGGTTCCTTCTTAACTCTGTCTGTCGTGTCATATGGCCGGACGACATTATTTTTTCTTCTCAGCATGAATCTGATAAAGGTGGTGTCATTACTATTCTATCACCTCGCCTTCATTCTTCTATTATTTCTCATGGATCTGATCCGATGCAATGTATCACCTAGATTTTGCTTTCTTTTCATGATCATTCTTTTGGTATCATTAATGTTTACACCCCCAATGATGCTATCAAAAGATCTCAACTTTCGTGTTGGCTGGCAGACAATCTGCCTCCTGCTACTTGGGTTATGTGTGGGAATTTTAATATGGTTAAGCTAGCCTCTGACAAGGAAGGGATTACACCTTTTCACTGGATAGCTGGGGAGAGAGAATCTTGGTACCACATGCGCAATAAATTGGGCCTTTTGATCCCAATGCTAACCATCGCCAGCAGGGTGGGGTTTGGCATACTTGGTCTAATTTCAGAGCTGGCTCTGACCGTATATTTAAGAGGCTAGATCATGCTATGATAACGGCTCAATATTTTTTCTCTTTTTCTAAAGATCAAGGCCTACCTGTCATTCCTCTAACAGATGTAACCCTGTCAGATCACTTCCCCATTTATTTCTCCATCACTTGGTAGTCATTTGCCAGAAGGGCTGCCCAGAAGTAGTTTTATCTCAACACATCAGTGGTGACGCATGCCTCCACTATTGTGCACATTCTTCAAGTTTGGAATTTAGAGCCTCGACCCCGCACTCATCTTGGTTGGATTCAATGGTGGAATGACGCCATCACCCGTACTGCAAGATTTCTTTGCATTTACTCCCGTCAGTTAGCATGTTACAAGAAGTGTGCTTATGAAGCTAACACTAAGGCTCTTCGCAATGCTGTTGATTTTCTTGCATTGAACCCCTTTGATTCTACACTCCATCTTAAGCTAGGCCAACTTTTACATGAGAAG
This sequence comes from Thuja plicata, assembly GCA_018584345.1. Taxonomy (NCBI): domain Eukaryota; kingdom Viridiplantae; phylum Streptophyta; class Pinopsida; order Cupressales; family Cupressaceae; genus Thuja; species Thuja plicata. The sequence goes on from MU224968.1 coordinate 5,431,238, forward strand.
AAAATTGTTGATGCCTATGCTACTCATGGAGCTCAAATCAAAGCTCACATCCACTGGTTAGAGGTGGAAGATAAAGCCTCTAAGGAGTTTTTTCATGCTCTCAAATCCCGTCATACCAATGTTGGTATTCAAAAGATTAAACAAGGATCTGAAACCCTTACTGAGCTTCCGGCCATTCTTCAGGCTTTTGTTCAGCATTATGAACAAGTGTTTGGATCGCAAGGTAATTCTGCTTTGCGTGAAGAGGCTCTGAAGGCTTGTATTGTTGTTACTCCAAACCACATAGCAGTCAATTAGCATGCCTTTTGTGAGAAATTTCTTACCATCTCTAACCTCAAAGAAGCGGATTTTTCTATGGCCAATGATAAATCTCCAGGATGCAATGGCTTCCCCTGCGAGTTCTACAAACACCTTTGGGATTCTGTTGGTCCTGACTTGCACAAAGTCTACCTCGAGGCCTTTCACAATAAAAGTTTGGGTAATTTAATTAATAAAGGGAATATCAAATTCATACCTAAATCTGGTTATTTGGAGGATATCTACAACTGGAGGCCCATCACCTTGTTGAACGTCTCCTACAAGATAATTGCCAAAGTGTTAGCTCTTAAAATTAGACATCTCCTTCCTCTTATTTTCCACCCTAAACAAATTAGTTTTATTAAATCTAGGTATATTCTTGACAACATTATTGCTATCTGGGAAGGGATGGAATGGGCTCGCCAATCTAAACAGGCTACCCTATTCGTCAAAATTGATTTTGGTAAAGCCTATGACCACGTTGAATGGCCTTTTATTCTTTCTATGCTTCAAGCTCTTGGGTTCGGTCCTCACTTCCTATAGTCTGTGGAAATGCTTTTTGGTGATGCCTCTGCATGCATTACCATCAATGGGTCTCAATCTGATACTTTTGGGCTTTTTAGATCCATTCGACAAGGTTGTCCGCAGGCTCCTACCTTATATGTGCTTGTTGCTGAAGGCTTTGGGTATTTGCTTGCCAACTCTGTTTCCTCTGGTTTGGTTTGTGGCATTTCCCTTCTTGATTCCTTTTCCCAACTTGTTAATGGTCACTTTGTTGATGACTCCTTTCTCACTCTTATTGAGGATGAGGAGAACATCTCCAATGCCTTGCCGTGCCTGGACACCTTTTGTCAAACCTCTAGATCTGCTATCTAATGTTCTAAAACTCTTTGTTTCAGACAGTCTTTTCTTCCAACCCCTACCTGGCTTAATAATTTTGGCTGAAAATGGGTTCATCATGGGGAATTTTTTTGCTTCTTGGGCATTCCCTTTTCTTTCCATGGCTCCTCTGTGGATTTATGGAATGTTGTGATTGCCAAGATTTAAAAAAAAAGATGCAATATTGGATCTGCAACTCTCTTTTCCTTGCTGGAAAGTTTCAGATTTGCTCCAAAGTATTGGCTACTACTCATGTCTACTACTCCTCATGTTGGGCTCCTTCTAAGGCTTCTTATCTCAAGCTGGAATATCTTCTCAGAGATTTTCTTTGGGCCTCTGGTGCTGACGGCCATGGGTTTCATAGGGTTGCCTGGGAGTTATGTTGCCTTGTGATTTTGGAGGCCTTGGCCTTCTCTCCACTCAGAGGCAGGGGCATGCTCTCTGTGTGAATTGGATTATACGTTCTCTTACTAGTGATGAGGCCTAGAAAATTCTTGTCAGGCACTACATCTCTTTTGGATTCCCAGTTCACAGGCCAGCTTGGAAGGGCATTACTCTCCAGACCTTGCTCACTATGAAAGAACCTATTCAAATTTAGGGTACCTTCATCATCAAGATCATTTGGAAATCTTGGGAATCTATTAAGCCCTGGCTCCATTGGGATGGTGATGCCTTTCGCAATGGTCTTTCTTTCAATTAGCAGACTCTGGTGGTCTCCGTTGTTTTCTATTCAAAGCATCCCCCTGGCAAAGACTCAAGGGACTAGTGCTCTGCATTTTTTCAAACGTGGCATCTGGACACTCAAGGACCTCTTCTCTAGAGCTTCTATGGGTCTCCATTCATGTGAGGATATGCAGGCGTAGTATCATTTGGCTCACTCAGATTGCCAGACTTTTGATCTTTTGGTTTCTATGATTCCTGCCAACTTGCTTCATAAGATTGGTATTCAGTCTGTCAGGCCCTGGTGGAAGGATTGGAAATGGTATCCTGCCATGCCTTTCAGAAATTACAAACCAAGGCTGGGTTATAGGTGGTTGTCCCCCCATCTTCCGATGGTGGATACCCTTAATCAGTGATGGCATCTTCATTCTTCCACTTCTCACTAGAGCTCTCGCTTTCAAACCATCTAGGCTGTCATTACGGAGCCCAAAATGGCTCTTTTTGCTTGGTGTCTTCTTTTTCAAGGGCTCCTAGTTGGCCTTAGGCTCAAACATCTGGGTGTTCATGACCCTCGATTTCCTTTCTGTGGTCACCCTGAATCTTTCTTGCACATCTTCTAGTTTTGTAGGAGAGCTCAACAGCATTGGCAGTGGATTCATGATTTCTTCAAGCCCTTTCGGCCTGAGCCTTTTTCCTAGCACATGATTATCTTAGGAGATTCTCCTAGACTTCCCTCCAAGCTTACCCAGATTTGGCATACTTTTAGGATGGAGATTTTGTTCACTTTATGGAAAGATAGGAATGTTGTTATTTTTTCTCACAGCTTTCTTGATACGAATGTTGCTCTGTATAACAAGGCTTGCATTTGTAATAATGTTATGATGCAGATTCAAGTTCAAGCCAATAAAGTGGCTCTGGAATTGGCTCACCTATAGGAGCTACTCAATCATTGGGGCAATGCTCCCTGCATTGTTGCCAGGGTTCCTCCTAATGCCATTTATGCTGAAGGTACTCCTCCTAGAGGCTACCACCGTGGGCGCAGCTCCTCGACGCACTGCTCACACACCCCGTGGTCTCAGGCGCCCCGCCACCACTCTCCAAGAGGTGGCGGTGACATTTGGTGGTGCCGCTCAGCTTCTCTTCCTTGCTTTACTTTTGGGTGGTCTCCAGCTCTGGCTCAGTCTGCCCCTCCTAATGCTCCTAGTTCTTGTCGTGGCTCTGATTGGCATCCTGCCACCTCTTCCAAGTTTCCTCGCCTGGCTTTAGCCATTTCTCTGCCCAGGGTGGAAGAGAAAGATAAAGAAGAAGCTGAAGATAATGGATGGTCGCTCCCCGACCCTCCAGTTAACCCCAATGATGTGTGGGGTTCTGATGATAAAGATCCTCCTCCTTTTGCCATTGCTCTTGCTGCTTAATGGCTTTATGCCTTTTTTTTATGAATAGTTTTACTCTATTTCTGGCTTGGTTGTGTGAACTCTACAAGGTGATTTCTATATCCCCGGCCCCTTTTTTGTGGATATGTAACTTTGATATTTTATTAATTGAAAAGGCACTATTCATCAAAAAAGTCAGTGTTACCTGAAATTAACAGTTTTTGTCTCCCACCTAATTTGCCCTAGAAAATCTACACCAAATACAAAATGAATTATATATTCTTGAAGAGGACTCTTTCCTCTAGTGTTAAATATAAGTTTTAGAATTTTCTGACATGATTTGCTATTTTTTTATCATTTTTTGAACGAGCATGTTCTTTAATGTTAAAATACTTACTTGCAGTTTTTTTAACTTATAATATATTATATTTAATTAAAAATACTATAAAAATTATATGACCATAATCTAGACTTGGAGTTCTACAAAAGCGTATTTTTAGATTTTAAGAAAAATTCAGTTTTGTTGGACAAATAAGCTCCAGAAATGATGTGTTTCAAGTTTTTTTTTTTTTTTGCTTATTTGGCTACCACATGGGATACCACATAAGTAGTTTTGGCCGAACCAGGTCCGGCCGAAACTAGGGCCCACCAAACATGGTCGCATGGATGACCATGACCCTCAAAGTTGATATATATAAAAGATTTTTTTTAAAGATTTAAAAGCAAAAATCATTTATTCTGACTTAAAAAAGGTTTTTTAATAAAATCATTTTTTTAATTGTTTTAAAAGCGTATTTTTGGGTGTTAAAGGGCAACTAAGAATTAAAAGTATCAAGTAGGTTTGTATTATTTGCATGTTTTTTTAATAGTTTTTTGAGATTTATTTGTGTTTTTAATTAAAGCATTGTTCAATATAAAATTATCAATATTATTTTTGAAATTTTTATCAATTGTATATGGTTTTGTGTATGCAGGTGAATCGAAGCTCTCAATTTGAACAAATTGTGCAATGGGGAATAAAAGAAACAGAACAAGAAAATATGATCGAATAAGGGATGACAAAATGAAAGGTCATACAAAATGTAATGAAGATGAACCTATTGAAGTCCAAGAATATCCAATTCAAGTAGGGGAACAAATTGATGAAAATATATCTTTTGACATGGGAAATTTGATGATGGATGATGATTCATTTTTCAGTCAATTTTCATCTGACGAATTGGTACCTAAAATCACAATAAAAAAATAATGCAAAAAGATTTCGGATGAACATTTTTAAAGTAAAAGTTTGAATGGAAAAACACAATTATTTGCTAGGTTATTCAGGAAAAGAGAAATGACTCATGTTTTGGAGTTGTTAGGTGTTGATAATAAAAAAAACTCAGGAGACAATGTAAATTGAACAATAATTAAAACTTTGCAGGATGCATTGAATGACATTAACAACTCAAGTCGAGGAGCTGATTTAAGTGTTGCAAATAGAGCATTGATGACTACTTTATCTAGTAGGAGGTTGACACAAAGAAAACAAGTATATGCAATTTTTGATTTACTAAATGTATCTAGAAGAACTGTTCAAAGATATATCAGGAAGAGAAATATGTTAGATGAAAATATTCAAAAGAATTGGGTTAATATTTGTAGACTTCCTCAAAAAGATAAAATTTCTGAAGATGTAAAAAGATAGGTCATTGAATATTGGACCGCTCACTCTCATGTTTCTTCTAATAGAAGGGATACTATACAGATGAAAGATGAAGAGACCAGTTTTTATAGATGCAACACAAAGCAAATTGTTTGAAGCATTCAAACAAGAATTTTTCAGATTTGAAACTATGTCAAAGAATGTTTGAGAGTTTGCACCCTTGCTTTGTACACATAAATAAGGTAAGTGAAACTTTTTGTTTCCAAAATCATGTTGAGTTTTATCTATATTTGCAATCATATAAAAAGGTTATGGAAGTACTTAATTCAGATATGCTCATCCCTGCAAGTATGACACAATTTGTGATGTCTATATTATGTGAGAAATCAAAAGATTCAGATGAGTTCAAAGTACAACATGTATAAAGAGTGCATGCAATGATTATGGAGATTTACATAAATTTCCATTGCAAATTGAGAATATTAATGTTGCAATGCCAGTTTTGTGGAAGAGATTTGAATATGAGATATACCGAACTAAGAGCGGAGATGAATCCAAAAAAATTGTATTGAAGGAGAGTGAATTTCCCTACCTTGAGTTTATGACCAGGTTTCGTACTATCATTTATCCACATATCTAGCATTGTCATGGTGCAAGATGGCAAGCTAAACAGTTTCGTGATTCAAAAAACATTTTTCCACGTGGTTGTATTCTTTCAGTTGTATATTTCTCTGAGAACTATACATTCTCCCCTCAATCAGAGCTTCAAGCTCAATATTATCATTCTGACCAATTTATAATATTTGTGCAAGTGACCTATAGACACGCACAATTTGATTTGGATGAGGTAGAAAGTACCAATCCAAATGAATGCATTATCATCAAGGAGGTTCATTTCTATATCAGCAATGATAAGGTTCATGATAGGAGTTATGTGGCTCATTGTTTTGCAATGTATTTTGAAGATATTGCAAATCATGGGATAAAAGCTTCACAACACTGGATTTGGTCTAATGGTTGTGCAGGTAAGTGTATGCACTTCAATTCATTTTCAAATTCTCATTGATTACTTGTTAAATTATTATGTGATCATAATCTTGCATATGTAACAACTTAATCTTGCATGACAATTTAAATCTGCAAAAGCCTTTAATTGGCTAGCTATGCAACATGCTAGACACAATGTTAAGTTTCTGTGGAGCTTCTTTGAAAGTGGACATGGAAAAGGAGAGCACAATGGAGTAGGAGCATGTGTGAAGTATGCACTTCACCAACATGAACTTGCAGGTACAAATGGTGTGAATAGTAGTTAAATATATATATCTAGATATTTCAAATAGTATAATTTAAACTTAGATGTATTTGAACTTTAAACTGATAATTAAGAAATTTATAGGTAACATGATAGAGAATTCAAAGAAAATTGTTGAATGGTGTAAAAATCATTTTGTTATTCGGGACACGAAATACAACAAACATTATTTTTGGAAAGTGAAAGGTAATTTATAGTTTTTAGGAAAAATCTAAATTAAAATTTAATTTCGTGTTCATCTCTATTATCATAATTGTTGATTTAAATATGTACAACTTTCATTTCATATTTTTAACAGATATAGACCGATCTAATCCTTACAAATTGAATAGATTAGTTAATTGTATTTTGATGGTGTAATTAGTTTATTATATTGCTTAAATATGTATGTTATTATATATTTATGTGTTAATGTGTATGCTTTGATACCTCCCCTTAAGACATCCCCTTTTAGATTATTTTAAATTAGTTACATGACAAATTGAATAGG
>MU224968.1:5437943-5449058 GCA_018584345.1 Thuja plicata
GTATGCTTTGATACCTCCCCTTAAGACATCCCCTTTTAGATTATTTTAAATTAGTTACATGACAAATTGAATAGATTAGTTAATTGTATTTTGATGGTTCAATTCATTTATTATATTGCTTAAATATATATGTTATTATATATTTATGTGTTAATGTGTATGCTTTGATACCTCCCCTTAAGACATCCCATTTTAGATTATTTTAAATTACGTACATCACAAATTGAATAGATCAATTAATTATATTTTGATGGTTCAATTCATTTATTATATTGTTTATTTATATGTATGTGTTAATGTGTATGTTTTTAATGTGTATGTTTTTTATGTGCTAATGTGTATGTTTTTATACCTCCCCTTAAGACATCCCCTTTTAAATTAGTTTAAATTAATTACATGACAAATTGAATAGATTAGTTAATTGAATAGCTTAGTTACTTACATAAACATAACTCTAAAATATGAAATAACTCATTCATATATGAGATGACAAAAATGAACATGTATATATGAAATAACATACATACACATATGAAATGACGAAAATGAACATGTATATATGTAATGTCTAAAATATGAAATAACTCATTCACATGTATAACATACATACATCTATGAAATGATGAAAATGAACATGTATATATGTAATGTCTAAAATATGAAATAACTAATTCACATATACATAACCTACATACATATACTAAATGATGAAAATGAACATGTATATATGTAATGTCTAAAATATGAAATAACATGTAAATGTATAGGTCTGAAATAACAACATATAACATGTAAATGTATAGGTCTAAAATAACACGTAGATGAAATGTCTGAAATAATACGTAGATGAAATGGAATGTCTCAACTAGGACCATGTCTTGATCCGTGACCTGATGATGGTCCACCTCCTCCTGATCTATGTGTGCAATAAAAGAAATATACGTGTCATGCATACACACATGTATAATAAACTAAATAATTATGATCATAGAGAAATTAAGTTTGAAAAAACATGTAAATTTACCTATCTGTCATGATGCACAGGATTACTAGGAGTCTGTAAATCTCCATATCCATGCTCGACACTGTCCAGAATACTCTGGAGAACATGTATATATATATATCAAAATTTTAATTCAAATTATTTATGTCATTTACATGTGTAATTTTTATAAATACATCAAAATTTAAATAAATATATACCGGAGCAACATGTAATGCTCTCCCGATATCGCTCAACTCTAAATCATGTAAGCCTGAATCATGTAAGGATGAATGTGAGGGATCAATCTGGTCATCTGTAAGCAAGCTGGAAAAAGTCGACGAACTGGACGTGATGAAGTGGCCTGGGTAGACTGGTGAGGTGCATCCTCACCAACAGCAGTCTGCTGAGGTGCATCCTCACCAACTGCAGTTTGCTGAGGAGCTATAGGTGGTGCAGGAATATTGGCCTCCTATCTCTATGCACCCTGAGAACCTAATCCAGTAGATCTGCTAAGAATGGTGGGTATAAATGCTAGGACATCCTTGAGAGGAACCCTGACAATAATTTGTATAGCCTGATATACGCAGAATATATCACTGGATAAATATGTGCATGTACGATGGAACTGGTCCAAACTAATATAGCTGCAACCTCAAAGGGAGATGGTATATCTACTATATGGTATGGATCACCAGTAGAGGATGTAGCCTGTGTAGGTGGAGGAACGCCAGAATAGGAACACAACATGTATCTCCCTAAACGATCAGATGACATCTCATGAACCTGTGTCACGATACTCGTGATACTAGAAAATACATCTGTCATGATACTGTGATTAGGTACAATTTTTCCTACAGCTGCCATTTCCAAACCTTTTGGTATGACCAAAAGGTTTGGACCAACCCTTGCCCGCTTATTAGCGGGCACTAGGGCATTAGGCCCTCTGAATCTATTTGATAATCTCCCCATCCCCTGCCCAGCATAACTGGGAAAGTTTGTATAATCAACATCATGATGCAAATTAAATTATGCAAACAATTGTTTGTAGAAATATAGTGGAAGCTCATCCTTCTGGGGCCACCTATGATGAGCATCCAACCATCGAGGATATATAAATGGTCCAACAAGTTCATCCTCACACCGCGTAGTCATATAGCCTCTGACCTGCGCTCTATCTCAGTAAAAAGGAAACATGGTCTTCACCATAACAGTGGAGACCTCTGAATCAATCTGTCTATACTTCATAATGGAAACAATGCTACGGGAGAGAGAAGTAAAGAATGTATCAATAGATATACTATCGACCTATGGTACTGGCAAATAAATTCTCCCTGCCCTCTTTATAATCAATCGGTCTATGAGAAGAGCGAGAACTATGACCCCCCTGTACACTGGCATCTCCATAATCTATAGGCGATGTCCCTCTACCCGATGCCATCTGATATAAAAAATAGATGTATATGCTCGAAAGTATAAAGAAGAATATATGTCTAGATCAAGCTGCACATGTACATAGTCCAATTCTAATTTAATTATATATTTTTAAACACGTGTTACAAATAAATAAACTAGAAAACACTTGAATGCATATACATTTGAAAGAAAAATGATTTAAAATCATATATATACATACATGTGTATATATTTTCTAATGAAAATTGGTTTTGAGTTATGGATCAATTTTGTCTGTAGGTTTACAACTAGCCTAGTTGAATGTAAAATAATGTTTCATGTTCAGGTTTAGGGATCAAATTGGTTTATTTATCAATTAGGTTTAGGATTAATTTGTTTGTGGTTAGCCCGTTCATGTTGGTTTCTAGCACGTTCTAGTTGAAGATCAGGGTTCATGTGTTGGTTGAACATGTTAGGGTTTATGTTTATGGTGAGGGTTCATATATGTTTGTTTAGTGTTAGGGTTTATGTTGGTTAACATATTGAAGTTTCATTTTAGTTTCTAGCTAATTCCATGTCATGTAATAGATAAAATAGATTTAAAAAAAAACACTTGAATACATGTATGTTCGAAAGAAAAATTCAATTTAGCATGTTAAGGTTTATGTTGATTTACGTTTCAGTTTCATATTAGGTTTCTGTTAGGGATCAATATGGTCAGGGTTTCATGTTAGGGTTCATGTTAAAGTTTATGTTAAAATTCATGTTTCAGTGTCATGTTAGGGTTCAAGATGTTGGTTTCATATTACGGTTTCACATTTTAGGGTACAATATTATGTTTAATATTACATGAACGTTACATAATACTAATGTCTTGTACAATTCATTTTCCTAATGTTTTGTAACATTTTGCTAAGGTTTTCTTAGGGTTCAATATGGTTAAGGTTTCATGTTAGGGTTAATGCTAGAGTTTTTAAGTTGATTTATGTTTCAGTTTTATGTTAGGATTAATTTGTTAGAGTTTATGTTGATTTATGTTTCAGTTTCATGTTGGTTTTATGTATTGTAATATTTTCCTAAGGTTTTGAAACATATAATAAAAATAAATTAATTAACTAAATAACATTTTCCTAATGTAACATTTCATAATGTTTTGTAACACATTCCTACTATTTTGTAACATTTTCCTACTGTTTTCTAATATTTTCCTATTGTTTTGAAACATTTGTAATAAAGCTAAATTAATTAAGTAACTAACATATAATCTTAATTGAAAAAAACATTAAATCTACATAAAATAATATTGTATATTTTCTAAAATTAAAAATAACAAAATCAAAACAAAAAACATCAAATAATAGTGCAACTACATTAATTTAACTAAAGAAAACTTAAAAACATTTAAAAAAACATTTAAAAACAAAAAAAAAACACCTATTTTCAGTCGAATTACCCCTATTCTGCTCTGTAATTCTCGGAAGGCACTCAGTGTAAATGAGCCACTCAAATACTATTTTGGCCTATATATAATTTTAAGGGTTACAGCCGAACCCTATTTCAGTTGTACCAGTTTCAGCCGAAATACATCTACCACATGGTGTCGCATGTGTGTCACGTATGTACAACCGAACATGTTTCAGCCGAAACGGGTCCGTCCAAAACAAGACAAATGGTCCTCAAGTGTGACACAGCTCCGTACGTTTACCCCCTAAGGAGTAGTCCCTTGAACATCAATCCAAAGTGAAAGATATGACAATAAATCCACTGGATTGATCCATCAACAACATCTTAATTCTGATTAGGTGGGGGCATAACCCCTCGCTTACATATAAGGTACTCAAAAGTATTATTAGGTAGTGGTTTGGTGAATATATTTGCTATCTTCTCCTTTGTTGGTATATATTCCAACTTCACCTCTTTCTCCTGCACTTTCTCTCTTAGAAAATGATACTTAATTGCAATGTGCTTAGTTTTGGAATGCATCACACGATTCTTGGAAATATTAATTTCACTTGTGTTATCACAGAAGACAGTTACCAGGTCAATTACTTTTTCTTTGATGCCTTCAAGAATCTTCTTTATCCATGCAATCTGTGTACAATTTATGGTTGATGAAACATATTCAACCTCTGTTGTGGATTGTGAGATATAATTCTACTTCTTTCTCATCCAAGACACAAGCCTATCACCTAGAAAGAATGCTCCACCACTTATACTCTTTTGATCATCAATATTTCCTTCCCAATCAATATTAGTAAACACTTTCAAAAAAAAATTACCATCATGTGCATACCACAGACCATAGTCAATTGTCCCTTTCAGATATCTAAATATCCTCTTGACTACAACCATATGAGATTCCTTAGGATTTTATTGAAATTTAGCCACTATACCAACCACTTGAGAAATATCTGGTCTACTATGAATAACATACTGCCACTTACTGATCATAGATCTGTACAAGGTAGCATCTACTACATCAGATTCATCATCCTTGGACAATTTACACCCTGTTACCATGGGGGTTCCAACTAGTTTGGATTCATCCATACCAATATTCTTGAGTACTTCTTTCACATATTTGGATTGACTAATATATATATACCATTCTCCAGTTTTGAAACTTGGAATCCAATAAAGAATTTGATATCCCCAATCATTGACATTTCAAATTCCTTCTTCATCTCTTCAACAAATTCCAAGCTCATCTCATCATTTCCTCCAAATATTATGTCATCAACAAATACTTCAGCTAACAACAACTTACCCCCTTCAATTTTATGATACATACTACTATTATCACTTGTTCTATTAAAACCAATCCAGGAATAAGATAGGAATATAACCTTTCATAGTATGCCCTTGGAGCTCATTTCAGTCCATACAGTGCCTTTTGAAGCTTTCATACCATGTCCTTTTCCTTTGTCAATGCAAAAACATTAGGTTGTTCTATGTAGACCTCTTCCTCAATAATTCCATTCAAGAAGGTTGACTTGACATCCATTTGAATAACTTTGAAATTCTTGTAAGTAGCATAAGAAAGTATAATTCTTACCCCTTCCAGTCTTGCAACTAGAGAAATATTATCTCCATAGTCTAGTCCTTCTTCTTGAGCATATCATTTTCATACAAGCCTTTCTTTTTTTCTGATCACATCTCTATCTTCATTCATTTTAATCTTGAAAACCCATTTGGTACCAATCACATTCTTATCTTCAGGTCTAGGAACAAGTACCCATGTATCATTATTTTCAATTTGATCAAGTTCTTCCTCCATATCTCTTACCCAATCATCATCCTTGATTGCTTCCATCACTATTTTAGGCTCATACTTAGAAATAAAACAAGTACTTTTACTGGTATTTCTTCTAGTTAGAACACCTGCATTCTTATCACCTATAATCTGATCAGCAAAATGATTCATCTTCACATACCTAGGTATTACTGGTCTAGGTCTTGGAGTTTCTTGTTCTTCCGATTGAATCGCTTCTTCCACATTTTTTTGATCTACTAGTCCATGCACTTCTGGTTCAATGTACACAATCCCATGATCACTCTATGTCAGTTTCTTACTTGAATCACCAGATTTATCAGTGTATTCATCTATCTTTACATTTTCACTTTCAACCATCTTGTTAGTTCTTTTATTGAAACACTTGTATGCTTTTCTTTTAGTAGAATAATCCAAGAAGATACCTTCATCACTCTTAGGATCAAACTTGTCTATTTTATCATCCCTCTTGATGTATCATCTACTACCAAAGACTTTGAAGTACTTAACATTAGGTGAGTGACGATACCATAGCTCATAGGGTGTCTTATTTGTTCCTTTCTTTACTTGCACTCAACTCAGTGTGTAAACACCAGTATTGATTACTTCTCTCCAATACATCTTTGGTACATCTCCTTGAATCAGCATAGTCCTTGCAGCATCCACTATGGTTATGTTCCTTCTCTCTGCAACACCGATTTTTCGTGGAGTCTTTGGTGCAAATATTTGTCTCTTGATTCCATTATCTTCACAATATTTTACAAATTCCGCAGAACTAAACTCACCTCCTCTATTAGGTCTTAAACATTTCAAACTCTTACAAGATTCCTTCTCAACCAGCACCTTAAATGCTTTGAAATTTTTGGAATGACTCATACGTCTCCTTCAATAAATTAACCCACATGATTCTATAATAGTCAGTAGTAAATAATATGAAATATCTTTCACCTACATAACTCTTCTTTCTCATAGGTCCACAAAGATCAGTATGCACCAAATCAAGTATTCTTTTAGATGAAAAAGACTTTCTTTTTAAAGTAGAACTAGTTAACTTACCCAACTCACATTCTTTACACATCATGCTATCTAGTTGGATTAATTCAGGCAATCCCCTAACTGAATTATTTGTACTTACCTTGATCAAACTATCAAAGTTTACATGACAAAACCTTCTATGCCATAACCAACTATCTTCAACCTTTACAACCAAACAACTTTTAGCAGTAGTATCTAGAGTAAATAAATTACCTCTACTCTGCCTACCGATAGCAATCTCATCTCCTGAGCTTCCAATAATTTTGCATACACCTCCTTTGAATACCAATCTGTAACCTTTGTAATTCAACTGACCCACACTCAATAAATTATGGGTTAGACCATCCACATAATAGGCATCATTAGTATTGTTCTTTCCATTCAAATAAATAGTGCCTCTACCTTTAACCAAACAAGGTGTACTATTACCAAATCTTACCACACCACCATCAAACTCATCAATTTTAATGAACATACTCTTGTCACTGGTAATATTATGTGAGCACTCATTATCTTTAGTTCATTCATTAATGTGTTTTACATGAGAAATCAATGCCTTTTATCCTTCTAATGGATCTTCTTTTACTGCAACAAATAGAAACTCCTCTTCCTCATTATTTATTGATTCTTCATCAGTAACTCCTTCATCCACTGTAAAAAAAACATTGTTTCTTTTCTTTTCTCTTGAACCTTTTTGAACTTATCATTTTGATAACCATTAAAACATCTAGCAAAAATGTGTCCAATCTTGTTACATGATAGATATTTCCGTGGAAGTATACCTTTGTAGTTACCATTCCCTCTAGGCAATCTATCTGCAAGTAGAGCTTCAAGCTCTCCTTGTTTCCTTTCTTCTTCCAAGACAGCTTCAATTTCCCTACCATAACTTGACAAATAATTAGTATCATGACTTGTTTCCTTTCCTTTCCTTACCAATACATTAGACATTGATTATTTGAAATATGCTTCAACTCTAGGAATGTTGTTATCAAAGTTATTTAACTCAAAAGTAGCGAGCTTTCCGATCAGTCCATCTATAGTAACATTATCATTAAATGTTCTCAGCTCATTTATAGTAGACACTCTAATGGCATAATCAGGCATTAAATTTCTCAACATTTTACTTACCATATTATCTTCTTCAATAGTTCCCCAACACCTCTGATAGCACTAACCACTTCTTTTATTTGTATCTCATACTGTGCAATTTTCTCTCCTTCTACCATCTTCATATCATCATACTTTCCTCTAAGACTTTCTTTTTTAGCTTTTTGCACATGAATATCTCCACCATTGATTAGTTTCAAATTTCTCAGATATCAAAGGCAATATCAAGTCCATGAACATCAACATATTAAATATCAGATAAGGTACTTACAATGGATTCTTGTTCTTGATTATTCTCCTGTTGTTCCTTCAATTCATCTGTAGTCAGAGTTCCAACAGGAGTGTTATACATGTTTGTGACATGCAACCAATATTGAGGACCCATACCTTTTATGTATAAAATCATTCTATCACTCCATACAAGGTAGTTGTCATTAGAGAACTTGGGAGGATCCTTCTTCATCATTGGATCTTTTCCTCAAAATGTTAGACTTACCACAAAGAGGACCTATGATCTTATACCAATTGGTAGTATTATAAGATCCAAGAATAATTAGAGGGGGGTGAATAATTAATCTAACAATTCAATTTTTTCCTTAACCATTCAGCCACTTGCATCAATAAACATTCATTGAATGAAAAGACTAAAAAATTAGAATAAACATCCACAACCATGCAACACAATAACACAAAAAAATTTCTCTTGGAAACCCAACTGGAAAAAAACCATGTGTGGGAATAGCACCCACTAAAATCTACACTCTTCTAAAGTATGTCTGGTTAAGAGTTTAACCCTGTTAAAATCTTGTACACACATGCCCAGTTAAGAGAAAGACCCTGTTAGGAGTCACTCGGTCAAGGGATTTACCTCTAGCATTGTTAGGACTAACCTGATTAAAGGATTCAACACCCTAATTAAAGAGTCACCTGGTTAAAGGATTTACAATTTAGACTTGTTAGGATCTACCTGGTTAAGAGATCTATCTTTATGAAGCTGTTAGGAATCAATAAGTAAATGATTCTGAGAAAATATCACTTCCTCTACTAATACAGATCCAGTTCAAGCTCAAACTCTGCTTTACATATAAACACACATCTCTTTTCTTCCTTCTCTCGATTGCGCCTCTGTATCAATGATCTACACTTGTATATTTCATTATTTTATATATTTATACAATACAAGTAGATATATGTGAACAAGCTTGGGGATATCATAAAAAAAATTATATAAATATAGACCCAAATAACTCCCTCAAATGGTAGAGGAAGTATTCTGAAGAGTTAAATTTACCATCAGAAGATATTCATCAGTTAAGAAGACTATTGGAAAATAGATCTATTGATGACCTGTAACTGATTGAATGTTTGATAATGTTAAGCTGAAGATGATGCAAGACATTAAATCAATTAATGGTTTGTATTTTCATTGATGTCAACTTGATATCAACTGTATGGTCATATACAAAAATGCCAAAGACTTCATAGAATCAATGGAACAGAAGTTATGCTCTCAGCAATGCATAAAAGTCAAGTATTCACCAAGTGACAGACTACACCGGTGGAGTGCACACCATCAGTTAAGATAGAGATAAAGTCATAGTGATGCCCGACGAGTAGAAGATAGTGTTTATCGATGAAGAAGAATCACAAGATGCCCGATGAGCTAAAAAATAGTGTTGCCCGACGAGCAAGATCCAATGATGCCCGACGGACGGAGATCTCGAAGCTAACTAAAGTTGTACCGATGGAACTGGCAGTTGTCACCAGTGATGAACTATAGAATTGACTGACAGAATAGAGAGATCAGAAAATGACAAAATATCTAGCTGGCAGAGCTTAAGGATAGACTTAACTGGTTGTTTTATTTTTTTTATTCAACCGCAGTTAAGAAATTGATTTATACAGTTGGCAAGAAGATAACTATGAGATAAATCAGGAGTTAAAGCCGTAAATCAATTTGGCTGGATTGTTTTTCCCGCCAAGAATCAAGAATCAAGAACCAAGAATTAAGGAATATCATGTCTATATAAGAGACGAGCATAATTCATTTCCGCAAGCAATTAGGTACACGGGCGAGTGAATTGATAGAAGATGCTGAAGAGAAACTGATAAAGGTTAAACTTCATACAATCCTGATCAATCAAGCTAAGGAAGAGCTAAAGAATTTTGTAGATACCGACACATAGTGAAGCATAGCATCACAAAGCAGAAAGAGTTAAGTACAAAGGAATTGAATTGATACATTGATCAGAAAGTTATTGTACGTAAATAGATCTGAATATCTGTAACTCAAAGTTGCATTAGAAATAGGTCATTGTGTTTCAGTTTAACCATTGAAGCATTAAGTCTCTTAACAGAGCAGGACTTAATATTATTTTTTAATTGAGGTATATCCTAATAGATTACCAAAAGGTTGACTCATGATAGTAGCATCGGTCTTACCTAAAGCCTATTGACAGTCTAAGAAGGAGGCTGATTCAAGGATGGTAGTAAGATTAGCATAGAGCCTATTGACAATCTAGAGGCTGATTCAAGGATGGTAGCGTAGATGCCAGATACTTAGTGACAATCTATGTATAAAAATCCTCTAACAAGGTTACACTTAACAGTGTGTTTGTAACCTTTAACAGGGTTGGCTCCTAACAAGGCTCACTTCAGAAGAGTGAAAATTTGGGGTACCGGTCCCAGTGATTTTTCCCTTAATCCTTAATAGGGTTTCCACATTAAAATCCTTGTGTTATGTGT
The DNA here is from genome assembly GCA_018584345.1 of Thuja plicata. NCBI lineage: Eukaryota > Viridiplantae > Streptophyta > Pinopsida > Cupressales > Cupressaceae > Thuja > Thuja plicata. The sequence goes on from MU224968.1 coordinate 5,448,479, forward strand.
GTATGGTTTATTACTTTATTGTTTTACATTTCACATATGCATTTATGGATTGATTGGTATACTCTGCATATTTACTGAGTATCGGTAAATAAGTTTTACTGCTTATCGGTTATTAAGGAGAAGGAGGACAGACAAGGTAAACCGACAGATAGTTATTTATTTCTAGTATTTCAAAGGCATACATCTTGTAGGGACTTAATAATCTGAGGTGTATTAATTGGTGGATTAAATTTTAAAAGGATAAATTTTTGAGGCCACTGATTCAAGATCTAAGTAAAGATCACAAGATGAACAGACGAGATGTGCCCAAGTTAAACAAGGACAACTTTGCTTCATGGAAAAGCAGGATAAAGCTTCACTTATCAGGTATTGGCAATGATATTACTCAATAATTAGATACTGTATATGTTTTTCCTACTGGACCATTGACAGTAGATCAATTGAGAGTAAAGCATGAACATAACTGCATGGTTATAGAGCTTTCAGCCTCACCCTCTGATGCTGAATTTGAGGATGTCAAAGATTGCAAAAATGCAAAGACAATGTGGGACAAGTTGAAACTTGTACATGGAGGTGATGC
>MU224968.1:5455229-5471105 GCA_018584345.1 Thuja plicata
TTCCCCCCCCCCCCCCCCTCTTAGTTATTACTAACATCTATTTCCTTTAAGCAAGGACAAGATGAAATAATATGGAATAGATCCAAAACTAGAAATTATATAATGCTAACTTAGATGGATGTAGAATCATAATAGAGCATCAACGACTGGATGATATAAAAACTCTATTTCACCTATGCTATAATAAACTATGTATACCAAAGGAAGGCATCTTTACATGGGAAGCTCTACAAGGTAATATTCTAATGAGGCAATGGTTTAAAAAAATAGTTTTCATGGCACATGGGCATGTTCCTTATGAGAAATCAATGAAGAAACCATCAATCATATGCTTCTCAATTGCCCCTTTGTGTAACAATGTTGTGAGTGGTTATGTGCTAAATTAGGATGGTTATTAGCACTACCAAATGATATTATAGTATTATTCCAAGGGTGACTAAGGATAAACAATAATATCTTATTTGGAATTCTTTGGGTTATAACTCCTTTATTAGTGATTTGGGAAATTTGGAAGAAGAGAAATTATAGAATATTTCAAGGAAAAAAGTTGCAATGTATGATGTTGACAAATTAAATGCAAGCTTTCATTGTTGAAGTGGTCAATTCAATAATATCTTCTCAAGGGAAGAAACATAGGTACTATAGTAGCTGGTATGATAACAAGAAAAATAATTGGTTTGGTCTCAAAACTCCTTCATTTGTTAGAACAAGAAATCAATCAAGTAGAAACAATGGAAACCAATGTAATTGGACTCCTTCAAACAAAGGATGGTTTAAACTTAATTTTGACAGTGCTTCAAGAGGAAACCTAGGAATCTCAAAGACGGGGTGTGTAATTCACTCATGAAATAAAAATATTGAAAAAGTGGCTAAACCCTTAGAAATTACTAGGTCAACAACATTGCATAATTGGGTAAGTGCACAAAGATGGTGTGCAAAAAAGTGGCCACCTACCCAAAAAAAATATCAAAACACCTCAAATGTGATTGGGTTACTTTAAATTCAAATAACCTGATTGCACTTAGGTTTGGTAAATTTCCAATCCAAGAACAAGGCTAATTAATAGGATTGGATAATAAGGCTAAGTCTTGGGAGCTTCATTTCCCTCCATTTTCCTCCTTTTTCACATATTTTATTCTTCCAAACAAGTTTTTCAACTTCCTCGCCATCATGTTTACATGTCATCAATTGGATATTTGTAAAATTGCCACCATAATTTCACATGTCTTCTTTAAGCTTTCTAACCATATAATGTTTTGTATTTTTTAACAACATTAACATATAATCTTAGTTTAATTTTTTTACCAGTGTCTCCATAGTTCTCAAAGACAGGTGTGTACCATTTTTTAGTAACTTTTTATCTACTTGAAAAAATTTAAAACAAATTTTATATTATTGTTGTGCACTTAATTATTTACACTTTTAGAAAAAATGCATTTTTATTATTTTGATGTAAGCTATGTTTTGTCCACTAACAAGCATTTGATTTTTAAGATGTGCCCACTTTGAAAAATCATTAAAAATAAAATACTCAACAAAAAATTACAAAACAATATACAAATTCTAACTCTCACTAGTAGCTATCTTTCTACCAAAGGATTTTCCAAAATAGTAAATCTAACTATGAATTTTTTGATGTGCATGCCAAACACTATGTTATTTTTTTCTTAAAAAACTAGGAACAATTTTCCATGGGAAAAGGATTTGACCCTTTTAATCTTATCCATTTTTAAAAAAATTTAGTGCATGACTCTCGAATTAATACAATTCTTGTTCTTTTCACATCTTCTAAATTTTAGTACATGAATCTCAAATTTCTCTTCCAAGTTCAAGTTTACCTTATTTCAGAAAAATAAAATAAAATAAAAGTGGCCATTTATACTCCATTTTTTTGACACCATCTTGGTGCACTTACCCAATTTAAAGCTTTATTAGAAAGATTAGCTCTATGCATAGAGTTGAGATAGAAAAAAACTTGAAATAGAAGGAGACTCAACTATTACCATAAATGCTCTTAGAGTAGGGAATACCCCAAATTGGAGATTGAAATCATTTCTTGATAAGGCCTTGGAATTGATCAAAAAATTAGTTAGTGTGATAATAAACCACATTTACAGAGAAGGGGACCATATAGAAAATGAATTAGCCAACTCAAGAGAAGGGGACCATATAGCAAATAAATTAGTCAATTCATGAGTAGATGGAAAGAATCTCATACAATTTAAAATTCCAGATTGTGAGGAATAATATTTGGAATAGTTTACATCTCCTAAACCAAAAGCAAAAATCAACAATAATATTTGAGTGCAACAATTACAAAAAGTCTCAGAATACACTTAGCTCTATGTACTAGCTAGAGGATTTAGATGAGATGTCTTCATTCCTCTCTCTAGAGTCTACACTCTCTGAGCCATAATCCTCCTCTAAATTTTGCAATTTTCTAGAATCTTTCTCCTCATCTTCCCCTTCTTCATTAGGCACTTTGTCTTCAGCATCATCTTCTACTGCATCTTCATATTCCTCCTCCTCTACATCTTCCACTTCCTCTTCCTCCTCTTCTTCAATTTTTTCCTCGTTATCAGAGGATTCCTTACTACCTAGGTCATCCAACTTCTCATCATACTTATACTGGTAAACCCAATCCTTATCTTCATCCAAATCATCCCCAAAAGGAGCATCCATGCCATCCTCAGGACCCAAAAATTTGGAGAGAAAGGAAATGCCTTTTTTCATAATTTATCTTCTGATGTCATGGTTCTCCCATTCCCAGCCCCAAAGAATAAATATTCTCCTAGGAGGCCCGCCATAGATGTTCCTCCTTGGGTTAGCCCCTAGACCTAGGAATGGATCACCTACTGTCATTATTGTAGCTAAATCCCATGGTAAACAGGTGGTGAGATCTGCATCTATGTTTATAATCACACCATGAAGGCCAACAAGGTATTCTTCAGCAAAAAGCTAGTGGCACAATTCTTCTACCATAATTTTACGAGCTCCAGCAACCAAGATGCTTGCAAGGAAACCAGCGCATATGTCTAAATTCACTCAAAATTGATGGTTAGTGCTTAGGAAATTAAATCCTAGTACTTTCCTCATGGCGTGCAGCACCAGTCTGTGATAAAATTTGTAGATTTCTTTGATCCTAGAAGCATCGATGGGACTATCAAATGAAATCTATTCTAGATTTGATCCAAGCTTAATCATAGCATCCATGACTATTCAAAATATAATGGATTAAACCTCAGCTAAATCCAATCGATCCCGTGGCTACAAGGCAATGTGTAACTAGACATAGAAACCCAATACTTAAACCACCTACACATACTCTTCATACAACCCAAAGCTGAGTCTCTTCGATAGAACAACTTGCAGACTAAGCACCAATTCTCTGACATGCTCTAACAACTTTATTTCTATCAAGGAAGTCATTTCAAATTTTTCAGGCCCAAAATGGTAGGTTTCTAGTAGGTTTCCATTTATGTCTCTTAGTAAACTTAGCTCAAAAAAATGAAGAACATTTAGCTGCACTCCTAAAAAAGGGGAAATCATGTGAAAGGAGAATCCTCTGCTCTACCCAAAATAATGGGATCATGATGTCACCTAGATTATTTGACTACTAGTAGTGAGAAGCATTCAATGTCACAGGAGAAGTGGCGGTGTCGTATCCAGAGGAGCAATCCCAACACTACTTTGTATTGAAATAAGAGAGTGCTAGTTGGACGTTCATCCCGCCAAAATGTAATTTTGAAAATGACAAGACTTGTTAGAGTCTATATAGCCAATTAAAAAGGGATGTTCTCATATTCAAACTCCATTGGGGGGTACAGATGTACCTAAGAGAGACTCCTAGCATTGCATGTTTATCTAGCTCATCTACCAAGGAATTTCCTTTATGGTTAATTTGATTGACCATTGTCAATTCAAACTTATCCAACAAATTTTGAATAACCTCCAGCATTGCATAAAGTCTCCAATTTGGAGTGGCGCTGGTTCTAATTGCATTCAATGTGATCATAGATTCACCTTAAATCTATAATTCACCCAATCCCAATTCTATAGAAATGGAGAGACTAGAGAGGAGAGCTTTAAATCCTTCCATATTATTGGTATCGATTTCTAGTGGTTTTACAATTTTTTCGATCACCACACCCTGGAAGGAATGAATTATGTAGCTAGCCCCTAACAGTCTTGGGTTGCCCCTGGAAGCCCCATTAAAATTCAACTTGAACTAGCCCTGGGAAGGAGTGGACCATTGACATCTAGCTCTAGATCTTGCATTTACTTGAGTTCCTCTACCTAATATTGGAGGAGCCTATATTCCATACCAACTTTTTAACATTTTGTCATCCCAGCTAGTGTAAAACTTGTGCTAAGCACTTTGAATTTTATTGTAGGAGTTCATTAATTCAACTATGGCCGCCTCAATCTTATTGAGGAGAGAAGCTTTGTCCATTTTAATTTTTTTTGTCTTGGAATGTCCTGCTATTCCTCTCTTTCCATAACTTCTAAATCAGAATTGAGGGCGATATAGTCAACAAATTTTTCAGAGATATATTCCTTAAAACAAAAGAGGCCATGACTTGAAGAGGGACAAGATGTCACAGGGTAGTGCAGTTAACCAACCTAATTTGGCACAAAGCCACTACCAGCATTCTGATGCAAAGAGGCATGATAAAAGATGATGATTTATATCCTCCTCATTGTTGTGACATAGAGAGCATATAGAGGGGCCATGATACCCAAGATTTTTTAACCAATCAGCAGTAAGAATTTTTCCATGTATAGCCGCCCAAGAATATAAACCTTCCTTTGGTAGGCACACCTTGTTCCACCACAAATGATTTGGCAACTAAGAATGGAGCTGATGTTGTTCACTGGAGACAATTCTATATCCATTCTTCACATTATAATCAACATCTTTGGATCCATTCCAAATTAATTCACCCTTCCCCTATTTTAGCAAGAAGAATCCATCCTTTAGTATTGAGTTGAGTTGGTCCATGTCCCTGGAGTCCAAATCTATCTCTGCAAATTTTTTCCACTACCATGTACCTTCTAGTGGGCTTATCAAGGAAGGGGAGATGTAATCCTTGACCAATACCCCCCACTTATCTAAATAATTTTTGTTAATTATGTCTAATTTCATAAGTTTTTTTATGCTTGGATACCCCCCCAAGAGTCCTCCCAAAAGTGAGTTCTACTCCCATCTTTAATATTCCAAGTGATATGCTCTTCGATAATACCCCTAGATTTTGAGATGAAGTTCCATATCCTGGATCCCCTCGGGAATTCTCTGGCTCTTAAAACCTCTTCCTCATTTAGATTGGAGAATTATTTACCTTGAATTATCCTGAGCCATTTAATTTTTTTTTCTTTGTGAATTTTCTAATATAATTTCGCCCCGAGGGCCTGATTTTAAAAGAGTTGATTCTTATTACCTATCCCTCTTGCACTGACTGGTTTGAAAATTTTATCCCATACTATAAGGGAAAATTTCCTTTTAGTATCTATGCCTTTCCAAAAAAAAATCTAAATTTTCTTCACATTATCCATGTAACTCCCCATTGGTAATGCAAACAAAGAAATAAGATATATGGGGATAGCTGCCAAAGTGGCTTTGATCATTTCAATTTTGTCTACCTAGGAGAGCCATTTATATTTCCATGACTCCATCCTTATGTCAATTCTTTCACCAATAGGTTTCCATGCCTTTGTTGTTCTCATAGGTTTGTCAATTGGGATTCCTAAATAGGATCATGGGAGGGATCCTTCCTTGAAGCGCAAATTTTTTACAATCTGATGCTGACTTTTTATTTTGGTATAAAAAATAATAAAAAATATTTTTCTTTGTTCATGACTTGTTTAGAGGATAAGGCATAATTAGCCAATATTTTTTTAATTTGAATAGCCTCCACAATGGTGCCTTTTCCAAATTTGTACATGGTATTGCAAAGAAAAATCAGCCTGAATTCATCCATATTATTGGTTTTCTCTTTCTTAGGGATGAGAGCAATAAAAGTATTATTAATTTCAGTCAAGAATCTACCTGAAGAACAAGAAGCTTCAAGAGACATACTGAGCTCTTTCCCCAATAGAGGTCAGTAGTGTAGGAAGAATATCAAGGAAAATCCATTTGGGCCTGGAGCTTTATTAGGCGCCATTTGATTGAGAGTCTTTAAAATCTCTTCCTCAAGGGATTTGTCCATAAGGATTTGATTATCCTCTTGAGATATAATCTTAGAAATTTCCTCCAGCAGAGCACTCTGAACATGAAGATGTGAACCCTCGGGGTTGTTTAGTAGATTTGAGAAGAATTTAACAATCTCTGATTGAATCTCCTTTTGGTCTTGAAGAGTAACCCCACTAGCATTGGTAATTTTATGTATTCGGTGGGAGCTTTTGTGTTGTTTAGTGTTTTTATGAATTTTTTTTGTTTTTTTTCCCCTTCTTCAAGCCAAGTCTCCCTAGACTTTTGTCTCCAAAAGATCTCTTCTTTTTCTAATATGTCTTCGTGATCTCTGAGAAGTTTTTTTTCTAATTCTTACAGTTCCTCATTCATTCCCTATTGGATGATAGTTTCATTCAAATCCTTGAGCTTTTGCTCAATATCCATTTTGGAAGAGAAAATATTTTTGAAATGAGTTCTATTCCAAATTATAATATTTTGTTTGATGTATTTAAGCTTTGAAACAAAGAACATTTTTTATCCCTTCACTAAGCAATCCTTCCACCAATCTTCAACCAATTTGAAGAAATCCTTATCTTTTAGCCACATATTCTCAAATTTGAAGGTGGAGAGAAGGGGTTTTTCCTCCCCCAAAATATCTAGTAGAATAGGATAATGATCGAAGCTTGAGGTAGAAGAAATGGAAGCTTTCAAGTAAAAGAGAAAGACAATGAAATATTCTTTAAAGAAGAATCTATCTAGTTTTTTTTCTATATTGTTGAACCCAAGTCTTTGTTTCAACCAAGTAAATGTCCAATTCTCAAGTTTGATTTCTAGTAGATTATCTCTATGCATCCAATCCTTAAAATTTATTTGAATTTGAGATTCCCTCTGACAACCCCTCATCTTTTTAAGATAAGTGAGATATGGCATTGAAGTTGCCTCCAAGAATGACATTTTTGTCAGACCAATCCTCAAGGTAGCTACTGATCTCCTCCCAAACTTCCATTTTCTTCTTTCTAAGATTTGGCTCATACTTGTTTAAGATAGTCAGTCTTAGATTAGAACACAAATTTCCTATTTCTCCTCCTATACAATTGTTACTCCTTAGCACCTTTGTACAGGATATATTTCTTGTGTTCCATATTATCGCAATACCGCCAGAAGAGCCTATAGCCTCTACAACCTCCATGGACCAGTTACCTAATTCCTTGGTAGATTTAGACATCTGCTCCTTATTCATTTTAGTTTCCTACAGAAAAATAGTAACATCAGCCTTGATAGAAAGAATGTTGTGTTTAACTACACGCTTCTTGTTAGGGGCATTTAGACCCCTAACATTCCATGATAGGATTTTCATTGTAACTTGGGAAGGAACTTCCCCTTCCCTACTTGCAGATAAGTTGTTATCTTCTTTTGGTCGAAATCATCCCCAACTATTCATTGTAGTCAATATTCCTTATATTTGTTTTTTGTTGTCTCTTATGAAATTCCCCCTCAATTTCAAGATTCAAACAATTAATCTTATTATTTTCCTCTTGTTTAACCTCATTCAAAATTTCAAAATTTATTATTTTTAACTTAATTAATTATATTGCATTACTTCACTAGGAAAAACTATTAAGTATTATTAAGTACCAAAAGAGAAAAAAACTATTAACTACTATTATGTACCAAAAGAGGGAAGAGAGATATGGATCCCAAAATTATCTTCAATGACTTTCTCTGACAGATAGGTGACAAGACAACTCAAATACAATTAAATTTCCTACCAATTTGAAGACAACTAGACAAATTAGTCCAAGGGATTTTTGGTGGTAGAAGTGGAAAGAACTTTCAAGAACAAAGGAGAGACAAGTATTTTGCATTCAATTGAAAGTTAATATATTGAATAACACATATAATCTATGGGTTTTTCTCAAAAATTAAAAAAAAACCTTTGCATTTTTCCTTCAAAACTTGGGGTTTTCATTTAAGGCCTAGGTTTTTTTACTTGATTTCAATCCTTTGAGTAGTTGAATGTAACTCACAACATTGAACAAATTATTTATTTGTATTCATCTTTATATGCAATGTTGGCATATGAAATAACAATATTTTTTTCCATATTCTTATGAATATCTCATCATTATTTATTTTCTTGATTTCTTCTATTTTAAAACCTAATTAATTAAAATTCTTTCACACATTTAGTTTCTATGTCTAGGCATGGAATGCTACAATGCTTTAATTTTACATATAGATTGAAAAGTGCAAAAAAATAGATGGAAATCTATGAGAGTTTTCTTCAATATTGTTTATGGGAAGTAATAAAAAATAAACATTCATGATCCCCACTAATATATCATATTAACAAATATTTTTTCAATAAGTATGAGATATCTTTCATAGTAAGTCAAGTTAATGTATTTCTATTAGGATTAATCTATGTAGTTTTTGAGTCAAACTCATTGACCCATGGTTCATGAGTAGTGGTTCACAAGAACCCATTTCTCATAAGAATGAATGATCCACTTAACAGTCATTCCATCTAGTTGATGCTCATAGAGGTGAAGCATTGGGCCTTGTAGGGAGGTCACCCATCCTAGTACTACTTCAAATCAAGCACACTTAACAAAGGATTTTTCTCCAAGGTAAAGCCCACGGGTTTGTGCAGGATGATGGTATGCCAAAAACTAGCGATGTGAAAAAATTAGTTTTTCACTCATCCAAAAGCGCACCCAAAATTTTGTTGACTTTTGAGTAGGCCTAGGTGTTAGTACACCTAGCCAAGCCAAAAGCCAAAGCTAAAGCATTATCGGATGTCTGATAATATTTGATGTCCGACAATATCAGATATTCGATATTCATCAATAATAATATATTGTTTCCCGCGGCTGCGTTCAACATTTTCATTGTGAAAACGTTGAAGCAGCGAAGCCAAGCCAACAAAATTGTATATCATATAGGGATCTAATATCAGATTGGCTATAGTTACAGGTAAGTGAAATATAGTAGTTTCATTCTTGTTTTTGTTTTTGCATTGAAATTTATTGTTTTTTTTTTTAAAACTAGGTTTTATATGATATTGTTTATTGTTTTTTAAAATTAATTATAAACTAGAGTTGAAATTGATATCATTTATTATATATTGTTTTTGAATCAGACATGGATTCAGACCAATCCAAAAACCTTCCCTCTCAGTCCATGAACAATCTAGAACCACCTCAAAACAATCCCCCGCCTTCATAAGACTAACTATTCTCAAACCCTCGACCAATACAGGATCTCATAGGAGATAATCTAAATAAGATTAGAGGATATCACAACACATATGTGAATAACCCCACCTTGCGTCCCATGTTTTCCATGTTGAACTCCATTATTGATAGTATGGAGAAATTCACAGAACAACACAATGTTGCACTTCTTTGGCATGAATCCATGCATGCCCAATTTGATGATGGGCTTGACTACGATCAAGTTATGGATCTAAACATAACAAAACATTACATATGTAACATTTTTGTTGATCCCAAAACCAGTTTAAAAGTGGACCCTAAAAAACCAAGTTGTCAATTAAATAGTGTACAAATGATGCAATACGTGACAACTTTTGGGATCGCTTGAAGATGGTTTTTGATAGACCACCCCACAGTAATTTGGATGTCCCATTCTATTTCATATGGAAATTGTATGCTGAATTTGTGCTCGGTCACAAAGTCAATTATTGGAGCATGATAGGCGCTCCCCAAGAAAGGCTAGGGGCACAGTGGGTGAAATCCTGCACATATGTCCCCCCCCCAAGATTTCACCACCTCCCACAGTGTAGCATCCTGACATTATTGCTGAGGCCGGCTCATAGACTATTCAAGCCATTCACACCTTGAGTGATCTACTTGTTAGGTAGAGTGTGGCATTATTGCCTCCTCATACTGATGCTTCTGGCCCTTCCACATCCTCCACAAGCTCACATGTTTGTTTTCCTCATACTTGCGTTATGTGCAAGAATATGTGCTTGGGTCCTATGAATGATAGTGATGCATATAACTATGTGTTCGAGGTGGACGATACTACACAGCACACTATAGGCACTAAAGAACCCCATGGAGATGTGCATCAGGGGCATACAGAGCCATGGACTCCTACTGTTACGGTAAGAGTAAATAGTTAACTTGTTACATTGTATTTAATTTTAAACGTTCATATTTTTAATAGAATTTTCTTATAATGATTGCCTACTTATGTTTATTTATGTGTTTCATTTATGTCCAATTGATGACAGAGGAGGAGATGGCACAGGTGGAGAGGTCCACGCTTTCATCCATTTCATTTGGCCTTGACACTTCCACGGTACATACATTTTATTGTACTCATTGGTTTCCTTGGCCTTGAGAGAGAGAGAGAGAGAGATCCTACTCCCTCTCTCTCTCTACAATTCCTACTCTCTCTCCTAGGTATTATTGTTATACTATTAATATTAATAAATAATTAATACTAATATTATACTATTATAAAATAGAGAAATAAATAATAATATAATACTAATATTTAAATAATTATTTAATACTAATGCTATTACCATCTAATATTAATATTAAAATAAATTAAATTTATAATATATAAACTAAAAATATAAAATCATAAAATTGAAAAGAGGTTTGAAATGAGAATGTTGTATTTGGGCGGGAGATATTGGATATACGATTAGGCTTGGTAGTTGCTTTGGCTTTTGGCTTTCCAATGCCAAACGTGGATGGTCAACCCAAATGATGTGTTCATCATATTTCCTCTGATCTACAGACTTAGACAATGTAGCTGACGACCTTTTTTTACCCAAAATTGATGAAAAAAAAAGGGTTTCTTAAAGACATTATCAACTTTCCATCAATATAATTGCTATTAGAATTTGAGTTCAGTAAGTAATTATTACTTATTTTCTAGTTGAGTTATCTCTAAATTCCTGATTGACTGACTGATTGAAAAACAACCATAAATTTCTTGAATGGTTTAACCTTTTTGAAATCCAAAACATGCATCACATTCTATGCTTCACCTACTATAAGAAAAAAAAAGTTTGCAATTTTGTAAAGTTTAGAATTAGTTAAGGTGGCCAGACACGAGAGTTTTTTTAATTTTGAATAAGTTGTAGCAGAGTATTCATAATTAATTATTTATTTGGTAAAAAATTACACAAAAATATGCGTCACATCCGGGCATGAGTCTACTACTTACATTTAGAATCTTGTGAAAATATATCATCATTTGATTGTAATTAAGGTGGTCAGACATACACGTACTTTTTTATCTTTTTCCTAGAATTTTTGTACTACTGTATTGAATTCTAAAATTTTCAACAATTAGATTAATATTTTTCAGACAAGGGCTAATACTATAGAAACTACATTCAATTTCCTATAGATTTTGTTCTTACAACTTTTTCACATAAGGTTGATAAGATGTTCAACTTTTTATGTCAAGTTGACTAACCCTAATTTTCTAAATTTTTATTGCCACTTGAGGCCATAGCTTGGTATACCATGATCCTGCACATACCCCCACTCATCTTGCTACCCCATTTTCAAAACATTCAAAAAATGTTGTGCCTTGTAAAAAAACCATTATAGAGCCTCTTAAAATCATAAATTGATAAGTAGGGGATATTTTTCATAGCAAGTCAAATTATGATATTTCTATGAGGATTCAACTGTGTAGTTTTTTAGTCAAACTCATTGACTCCTTGTTTATGAGTAGTGGATCACAAAAACCTATTTCTCATGAAAATGAATGATCCACTTAGAAATCATTGCATCTAGGTGATGCTCACATAGGTGAAGCTTTTGATCTTTCCAGGTGGTCACCCATCCCAATTTTACTCCAACTCAAATGTACTTAACAATTGTTCATAAGGCACAACACATGTTGAAGGTTTTTCAAATAGCATAACAAGCTAAGCGGGCTTAACCTTGGAGGAAATTCTATGATTAATTGCACTTGAGTTAGAGTAGTACTCTAATGGGTGACCTCCTAGGAATTCCCAATGCTTAACCTCTTTGAGCATCACCTAAATGCATTTAGTGCTAAGTGGATCAATCATTCTCGTGAGAGATGGGTTCTTGTGAACAACTACTCATGAACCATAGGTCAATGAATTTGACTCAAAAACTAAAAAATTGAATCCTAATAGAAATATCATGTAGTAAAATATTATTTCCTTAAACCTAATCTCAAATAGAGAGTTGGTGAATCTATATTGATGGAGGAGCATCCAATCAAGTTTTCTCATTGAAATTCATGTTTTCAAATTATGTGGATTTATAGACTACTTTTGGTGGTCTTTGTGTTGTTTTATTACATATTGATTTTTCCAAATATAGTTATCATTGGATTGAAGATTCGATTTGGGTGAGCACATCTTTTTTCATTGCATGGATAAATAATACCTGACAATTCAGCGAGAGGATATGAACAATTGAATATAGCTATGGATCCATAGTTAGAGCAAGAGAAATTTAATTGAGGAAGAAAAGGGAAAATGAAGGAATGGAAGATGGTTGTAGGGGAAGGAGGAGAAAGTTTGGTTACAAAAAATTCAAACTAAGAGAAAAGAAGGAAGATTGAATCAAAGAGAATAGAGTTCAAACAGAAGAAAGCCCAATAATAGTAGTCTACAAGCAAAATAAAGAACAAAAAGAGGTTTAAAACAAAGAACAATATAGAATGAATGATGGAAGTCTAGGTTCAAACTAAACTAACTTTATTAGATCCTTAGTAATATATAATGACAAGAACCTTTTTGTTTTAAGAACCAACATGGTTTCACATAGAACACAAACCTCCACGACAGATGAAAAGACTTGAACAAAGAAATATAACTTTATTCATATCACTTTCAACCAAGAAAACATTATAATGAATTCAATCTTACAAGGATCAGCTAAACTCTCCTTATAGAGCCTTTTCAAAAACTTGTCTATCTATTTTGAAACTTCATAAAGGTCCAATCTTCACATGTTGGCTCCTCAAGATTTCATTGTTTCTTTCTCTTCTAATTGGTCTATCAAAAAACTAATCCCATACATCCTTCATTTCTTAGTTATTATCCACTATTCCTTGATCAAACCCCTATTTTGACACAATTTTCCTTTTCTATGGACTAATAGGTTAAAATTGTCAACAACCAACATCCTCAGGTTTTATAACTATCAACCAACTCATCTAATATTTTTTGTGATATGAACTCTCATTGTATTAGCTATAGGAAGTTTTAAAAAAGTAGAAAGAAAAAGAAAGAAAACCAAAAATATGAACAAGGCATGATGCTCATGTATCATAATCCCTAAGAGGCTAAAAGATTCATGAGCTCCTACAAATGGGCTAACAATATTGTTCAACCTCTCTTTTTTATACTCCTTCTAATTGTCTTGTCTTCACATCTCTTGTCATGCTCCCTTTAAATGTGTTATGTGCTTCCATTTATTCTTTCTAAGTGTCTCCATATCCATTTATTTACTCTTCACTTTCTGCTAATATATTTGCCTTTTGATTTCCTTGTCAACTTCAAATTTTCATAATTTTATCCAACTGTCATTCATCCACTCATCTTGTTTTCCAAAGACATAAAAATCCTTAAATAAATCTGCAACTACACCTTTCTTTGTTGAATTTGCACCTTCCATCTTTGTTGCAACCTCCTTCACCAAGTCTGTACTTTCTCCTACAAGATGCTCTTTCAACTAGAGCATTTCCTCTATTTGCATGTTTTTCTTTGCAGATAATGGTTGGCCCTTATTTTCAATACATTTGTCATTTTTTGGAATGAGAGCATGAATAAAATTTACACCATCAACAAGCTCTAAATATTTTTGAGCACCATCTTCCATCAATTTTCATAGTGACCTAAGTCTGAAGTTTCTACCCTCAGAGAATTAAAAGTTCCATCAATTTATGTTACTTGGTAATCTTCTTCCTTAACTTCTTCAAAATGTTCATATCCTTTGAACATCAACATCGTTATGTTTTACCACTGCCCCAACATTATTTTCTCATTGAAATGCTACAATATTATTCTTTTCTCCTTTTCTTTCAGCCTCTTCTATACTTATCTCCTCATCTGCATTATTTTATTTCATGCCTTCCAAGATACATGCCTCTCCTGCATACATACTATGTACTTCCTCTTTTCTATTACCTACATTCACAACTTGACTAGGAAAACAATTATTTCCCAAGACATCCACTCTTTTCACAACTATGTCCAATGCCTCATAGATTTTTCTTTTCTCCACTTCATCCCCATACTCATCCCAAGGTGGAATTATTATGTTTCTCCTTACACAAATCCCCATTCTTCTTTTTGTTGTAACCCTCTCACTCACAATTACAATCAATATTTGGCACCTCATTCTCTAACTTCTGCAATTACAGGCACATCCTCTTTCCTACAAAAAAATTCTCCTACGGTTTACTTGAAACACCGCCGCTTAACTCTTCAAGTGTGAACTGTCTCCCCTATCAGTGATATGTTCACACAACTATATTCCTCACTCATAGGTCTTGGCACAGGTTGCCTCATAGTCAGTGACCTACCCTTGCACTCAGAACCATCACTACGTGATACCATTCTTATTGGGAATATAGAGCCCAACGGTCACATGACCTTTCCCATTCTTTCCTCTTCATTGATAGTTGCATATGTGTGTGTATAAATAGATATGTGTAGACCATGAATGCATGTATTTGTTAAACATTAATGTTAAGTTTTAGGATAGTTGCAAATGTAATAGCACTCTATGTTGTATGTGTTTTCCAAATGCAGCAATCTCTCTTTCATTTATATTGAGAATGAGGATAGGAGAATATGTCCCTTCATGGGACATGTCTATTCATTATTATGAGATTAATATAATGACAATTGATTATATATATATATATATATATATATATATATATATAGAGAGAGAGAGAGAGGTAATATCTCTGAATCATTATTATATTAATTTCTCCTAATACTATTTTATATATGGGTGCAAGTACAAAGTTGAGTGCCAATTCCATGGAAGTCCGCAGCCAAAAAAAATTGGCAAACAGAAACGGGCACCCGTGTTTTAAGAAACGGGTGCCCGATATAGTTCAGGTGCCTGAGCCGTAAATGTAAAACGGGCACCCGTTTTGGTTCGGATACCCGTGCCAAAACGGGTGCCCCTTTTTTAAAACTATTTAAAATTTCTTTTAAACCGTTTTGCAAGTCATTTTCACAACTTGCAAAACGTGATTACATTTTTCTCTAGACAGGTGCCCATTTTTTAGAGCTACCACCGACCCCCCTACTGTCGTTTTTCTGACTACAGGTACATATTATTTTTTTTTATTATTTTTTTATTAAAAATGTTTTTTATTGTTGTTTTTAATTAGTTTAATGTTATTAATGTACATTATGTTTATTGTTTACTGTTTAATGTTTAAAGTTTTTTTTAAATAGGATTAAAATAAATTGTTATATTTAGTTTTAAATTTTAATTTGTAAATTATTTTAGAAAACTAAGTAAAAAACTTATTTAATCCTAGGTAGAAAACTAAACCTAAACCTAACGACAACTGAAACAAGAAACCCTAGGTAGAAAAATAAAACCTAAACACAACTGAAACAAGATTGTAAACCCTATGTTGAAAACACAAATGTAAACCTAGACAGAACTTCAAAAACAAATTTGTAAACCCTAGGTCTAGAA
>MU224968.1:5480901-5498273 GCA_018584345.1 Thuja plicata
TATATATATATATATATATAGGATTTATCCGACGGAAGCTACAAAACATCAATACTCCCTCTTAGCTAGGGAGGATAAAATCCATCCAAGAGAAACACAAAGTTAATTGTGAAATTTTTATTTTGATATCACATTATTGTGATATTAGTGATATGGGCTGACTAGGAATATCAAGTCTCATGATATTCTCCATAACTCATAGATTCATAAAAATATCAATTCATGATATTGAGAGCATTGGCCTGTAGAATATCAACTCTCAAGATATCCACCAAGTGCTCAGAGTAATGGCCTACCAACATCAAATCTCATGATGTCCACTAGGTACCAAGAGTTCATAAAGATATCATCTCATGATATCGAGAGCATTGGCCTGTAGAATATCAAGTCTTATGATATTCACCAAGTGCACTCAGAGTAATGGCCTACAGAATATCATGTCTCATGATATCCACCAAGTACTCAACAAATGTTCATAGGTAATGTGCACTTACCATAAGAAATTTCACATCATCTATTATGATCTGTTTCATTTATCACAAGATGTCTATCACAATAGAATATGTCATCTATCATGATCTATTTCAGCTATCACAAGATGTATATCACAATAGAAGATGTCATCTATCATGACCTATTTCAGCCATCATAAGATGTCTATCACAATAGAAGATCATGGCTTGTTTAAGGAGCTTAATCCACCATGCAAGATATCATCTATCATGATCTATTTCAGCCATCATAAGATGTCTATCATGATAGAAGATCAAGTTGTTATAAGATCATCACCTTCCAATAACTTTAACAACTACAAGTGATAATCATTTGAAATTCATCACTTCCTCATGATGTACACGGGGGGCAGGCCTATTAAAAACATGGAGTCACACACATGACATCCACCATGCCTCAGCGTAGAGGGTAGAAACAACGGATTTCACCTTGAACTTCTCTCATAGAGAAGAAATCATTAAGAAGATATCAATCTGTCAATATTTTCATCCAAGATTGCTTAAGATAAACTGTCAAACTTCCTCTGAATCTGATATCAATCTTCTGAGCTCCTTGTCCAAAGTTATTTTTGAAGTGTCAAACTCCCTCTGAATCTGATATCAATCTTCTTTTTCCTGCAAGAGCATCTGTGGAAATGATCAAGGCAAATATCTCTTATAGTATGTATAGAATTACAGATGATAGAGAGACTACAATGAGTAGATAAATATAATATTCAAGGATAATAGATACTTATATGCACATCAACATCCTTGGCACAAGTTCCTTCAATGAAGGTCCATATACATCAAATCATAAAACACTTCCTCAAATTATTTGAGAGACATCTCCCCTTTGAATCATCTCCCCACTAAGGATGGTTCAGATGAGAATGTAACATTGGTTATTATTTACCCCACAATGTACAATTCTCACTCTTATATCGTTGAACAATTCTCATTTTTTTTATGAAATGACTTGATTGCTCCAAGCTGAGAGGTGACACTCTATAATTAATGATTTCTTTATAGAAAGAGACACCCTTCCTTGAATATGTTCTTCTTTGTTAATGCTTGACCATGATCATAACAAATTAATATATCTCTATAATGAAATCCACTTTCAGGAATTTCAAATATACCTGTACACAGTCTGTCATAACTTTTGATTCCCACACTTTCTCTCCAATCGCTCTAGTGAGATTCTTCAAAATTTGTTTTTCACCAATATATCCACAATTCAAAAAAATCCAACGGTGGATTTGTGGGATAATGTCCCTCTACTGAGACTGTATTTTCTAAGACAATCACACATTCACCACTAACAAACTACTCTCTTATATTTGCAGTCTGGCTCTGATACCATGTTAAGTTTTAGGATAGTTGCAAATGTAATAGCATTCTATGTTGTATGTGTTTTCCAAATGCAGCAATCTCTCTTTCATTTATATTAAGAATGAGGATAGGAGAGACATGTCCCTTCATGGGACATGTCCATTCATTATTATGAGATTAATATAATGAAATTGATTATATATATATATATATATATATATATATATATATATTCAACAGTCTTATAGGATTTATCCGAGAGAAGCTACAAAACATCAACAATTAATATATAGATTTCCCTGCTTTGAGAGTGGACGTAGCCAGATTTGACAAACCACTATAAATTCGATGTGTAATGTGTTTTGTCTATTCTTTCTTTCGCTGTCTTAGATATGTTTATTAATTTTATCTCCTCGATTAAAACTTACAATTCTGATAGCAGTCTGCCAGCAAAACAAAGAAAAAAAAAATGTTCAAAGAGAACAAGACGGAATAAATGATGGAAGCCCAAGTTCAAACTAAACTATCTTTATTAACTCCTGAGCAATATAGAATGACAAGACCCCTTTTGTTAAGAACCAGCATGGTTTCACACAGAACGCAAACCTCCGTGACAGACAAAAAGACTTGGACAGAGAAACAGAACTTTATTTATATCACTTCCAACCAACCAGCTTGCTCAGTTTCTATAGAACTGTCAACCAACCCATCTGATCTGTTTTGTTCAGCGACTGGAAGTCAATAAGTAGAAAGCAAAAGAAAGAAAAGTGAAGAAGCGAGAAGTGAATTGGTATAATAGGTTTCAGAGATGCATTAGGAGAACAAAGACATTCATCAGGTAATTATAACCTACATTCATCATGGAGGTTGAATGAATAAATAAATGATTGCTGGTTATAGCCTGAGTATATGTGTATACAAGTAGTTCTGATTGTCCATTATCCAAGTTGAAATTATTGTAATTCCTATCGCAGATTAATGACTGAGTGTTAATGATCTAAAAGCTATCTTTGATTGGTTTAAGTTTTTTTCACTGTTTTGACAGATAAGCTGGGTGTGTGTCGTCGAATTGGTTTCAGAATGTAGATGTTAGGAGAGTGTCATCATATATACTACATTCTAAACATATCATTTCATGTCACAAAACAAAACATGTAACAGCCATTGTACTAGACAGTTAATATCTGACAGAAAATCCTAACCCCTGTTATAGAGCAATGCTATTATAATTATTAAGTCTACCCATTGATTCTGAACTTGCAAAGATTTAGTTTATACTGATCATTCTTTACAATTTCAAGAAAAGGCAACTTAATAGACTCTGATCTGAATGATAGCAAGATAATCCTTCTATTCATAGGTTTAACAAATACCAATTAATTTTCATCATGAACTTCATGGCTACTCAAATATATGATAAATTTGATATATTTGAAGTTATATTCGAGAATTTTGTAAAACATTTTTTATTTTTTTTTCATTTATGAAAATTGGCAAGCTTATAGTTTTTATTATTTTGTATTCACATAATCTTAAGATTATTCTGCCTATAATTCTAATTATAGGCAATGACGTCGTTTCTAACTCTAAAATGATATTTCTACATACTCGGCATAATTTTTTTTAAATATAAATATGCTAGTTTCTGAACAATAGAGTTATAAGATTGATAGATATGAAGAAATGCTAACAACTTAAATTTATGATTTATCGATTTTTTAAACAGTATAAATTATCTTAAATTTAATAAAAAAGCGGAGTTTCCAGAACTTGTTGGAGCTCTGTCAATTCAAACCACCTTGATTGATTTTATGTTGTAAATTTCAGCTTTTTGAATTATGCTTGTTTATTTATCTTATGATTAGTGGTCTATTATTGGTGTGCTGTTGGAATTGTATGAATTTAATAATCACAAATTGAATTCTATTATTGTATTTGAAACCCTCTTTATAAAAAAAAGTTTGAACTTTTTCAAACATTCATTTTTTACTTTCAATAAAAAAAAGTCAAATCTCAAGAATTATATATTATATAGATATTATATCCTCACACAATTAAAAATCTCTTAAAAACTTTATATTAAAAAAATTATATAAAATCTAACAATAATCAACTGTATAATTATGAGAGATTAATCCATAGTTCATCAAATTTCAAATCTGTAAAATTATGCCCTAAATTTCAAATAAACACAGACCAAAGATGGTCAATTTCCAAACCTACAAAGTCATGTGTTCAATGAATATCCCATCATAACATAACTAGCACTTGCACCAGAAGGAGGTGCAAGGATTACGTCGATAGACAACTATATATAATTTAGTATAATTTATTCGTGCTATGAATGTCAACTTTTTGGCCATGCATTCCTTACGTCTTGTGTTAGTACCTATCGAGGATGCTTATGTTATGATCTTGAACATCTATTTAAACTAATTGTCAGATTTTATTGGATTTTTAAAAAGTTGAGTTTGGACTCATTCAAAAAGCACATATGGCAATATTATAATTTGAGTGATTAATACAAACAATATGAAAATTGTAATTAATAAAAACAAATTATTTGTTATGTCAATGTATATCATTCATTGAATATTTCTTAGTTCTTCCTAAACAAAGAGGAATTGGAATACACATTCCTCATATGTACATCTATTTGGATGTAAAAGAAGCTAAAGATTTAGTTTTTGTGCACCCAACCTACATCTTATGTCACATTAGAAATCTAATTAGAATGAGGGGTGATAAGGAATCGGGTTTAACTCCTAATTGTGATGACTTAGATGCTATAAGTGAAGCAGTTTCTACATATGGCCTACTATTGCTCTTATACCATTGTAATGTACCTGTTTATATTTTTTAATGAAATACCATATTTGGAGCACAATCACCAATACTCATACAATAACACAAACACAAACTATATCCCATAGAAACAGATTAGTTTTAAACTCATCAACACACATTAGTTACTTCCACCATTGAATCATAGTTCACTTATATTAACATCACCACAACAAATGAGATTATTTTGCAATCATTACAACAACACACCATGATAAAAATAATGTTCACAATGATTCATTGAACGTTCTTACAATACCTTGAAGCTGCAATGCACTCCCTAAGTGAGAATGCCATCAAACTTGATTTCAACAATGAATCAATTATATCCACTAATCAAATTATATTATACAAGATGATGTACATGCACTCTAATCTCTATAGAATACACTTAGATTCTTTGAAGTGAATAACTCCTTTCGCAAGCAAAAAGTTGTATAACTTCAAATATTTTACTTCTATTTCTTGTTAAGTAAAACAAAAATAAGTAAATGAAAAGATTGTTGATATTCTTTTCTATTTCCGTCTGATTTTCAGTATTATCTTCTCTTCAACCTAACCTCTTATTCAACCTAGACTCTTAATGATTACATATGGAAAGAATTCTAGTAAAAGTTTGTGTATTTGATAAATTAGATTACTGTACTAGATTGTATCGAGATTGCAAGTTATAACAAGTCAACATTTAGGTGCATCTATAAGTATACATCTTAACCAATATACAAACTTTGTATACTTTCTTACTAAGTTTAGTATTGAGTTCTGAAACAAGCTGAACATATATTCAAGGAAAAAAGAACGATATATATAGGACAACTCACCATTGTAGACATGTTTATGAGTTTGAATCTCAACCAACTTATATAACTTGATATTCCTTATTTTTAAGCTTGACATTCAAATTCCATCAAATAAGTATATTTTGACAGTGCATCATTTTAATCATATCTTTGAATTTATATCTCAATCAATTTCCAAAACTTAAGATTATTTTTTCTCAACTTAGTATTGTGTCGTGAAGCTAGGGAAATTTCTATTAAATAAATAAACATAGAGGTCACCATTTTAAACATATCTCTATAAATATTTTCAAATTTACTAAACTTAATCATCATTTTTCAAGATTTAGTATTGAGCTCTAAAAGGTGAACTTACAAATACATATATAACCATTTTAGGCATGTACAAATCTCTCCATATTTGTAGAATTAATATATAGCAAGTCCTCATTTTATACATATGTATTGTATGAGGCTCTAAAGCATATCAACTTCCACCAAAGAAATATAAATTTAGGTGGGACAAGAATTGAATCCACAAAATTTGAGGTGTTGCAGGAAAATATACAAAGGGTACATAAGTAAGTAGAGGTGAGCACAGTAAGCACCAAACACTGAAATCATAAAAAAATTCTCAATATAGTCTTAATGTTATCTTCCATATCATTTTTAGCTATTATTGTAAAAAATAGGTTACATGTATCTACAATGGAGTGAAGTCGTTTCCTCTTATTTGAATTTAAGTTGAAAATGAGTTGTAAAACAACTGGTAGCAAAATGAAAGTCAATCTTTTACAATGAATTTTCCAATAATGAATTTCAGTGAGAAAGTTGCTGATGTAATCAAGACAATACTTACAGAATGCAACGAGAAGAGATAGCAAATGAAGGTGGTTTATGGCGGTGTAAATTTAAATGGCACGGGAATTTTTTACATGGGAAAACATGTTTACATGAACTCAATTTATTATTCATTACTTTCACTCGTCAGATAACATATAAAGAAAGCCCAAAATGAAATTATTTTCAAGATAAGCATTTTTTTTACCACAATTTTGTGTTATAGACACCTTGCATCCAAGTCCTTAATCAACAATAATATAGACCTGTAAGGTTCAAATTAATCCTGTAGCTAAAGTCTTGTAGTGGCATGGTTAAGTAGCAAAACTGAAAAAATTTAAAAAAGGGTTACATCCAAAATGTTCAACAAAAGGGGCCACTGTCGAATCTTCCGCAACTACTCTACCAAAAATAATCTTAGGGTTAACTATATGATAGGATTGTGAAACTTTGTATGTATGCAGGGGCTTAAAAACCATGAACTAACAAATCAAAAGGAATTCTCAAATAGAAAGGCGCCGCTGAACAAAAAACGAAGAATTAAGTGATTTAGTGAGATCAAAATACTTCAACATCAATCATAAACATATGATACTATTCAAAAGATTAAAATGTTGATAGGGAATATATATATATATATATATATATATATATATATATATATATATATATATATATATATATATAAGTTAATATGTTAGAAAGTACAATTATAAATGTGCATAGAAGATAAATAATTTTTATTTGTCTTTTTTTATACAAAGATATTTAAAATTATGTGTATATTAGAATTCATACTTGTTCGAAATGCTTCTTTGTTATTTCTATACATAATGAAGGTGACAATATATTAGGTTAGAATACATTGTAAGTATATATTTTATATTACCTATTTAAAAAATCATAAAATGAAAGCATAAAAGTTATTCATACTTAGTAGTGAAGGAAACCAATTTGTTAAAAAAAAATTAAAAAAATGTTGTGGTGGATTTACTATTAACTTGAGCTCATTGTGTAAATCATTACAATAGTCTACAAAAAAAATCTCAATAAATTTAGAAAATCATTATTCATGAATTGGCTTGATTTGAATCTGGTGATCACGTATTATTGTGTAACTCTTCATTATTTATAATAAACGCAAATTAGCATTCTAATACAACTTGAACAAAATAGTAGACATGAGAGAAAAAGAGGATGTTTGTTACAATATTTTAAGGTTTGAAATGTTGTCAATGTAGGGTAGTTTATGCAACAATGGATATAAAGAAAATGTGACTTAAGGTAGCCAAATTGAAAATATAAAATATTGAATTATGAGCTACACGTGCTGTAAAATGAAATGAAAATTAATAAGACAATTAGATGAATTTTTTCCCAAATTAAATAATTACAAGTCTTAACTAAAATTATCTCAATGTTAAAATATACATACATCCCAAGTGAAATTCATAAACCTAAGCTAGATTCATTTTGTATAGAAAATATTTACAAATCTTTTCTAAAATATTTATAACTTTATTCTTTTGGTAAAATATATGTCTAAACTAATGTCTTTCCTTGATTAAAAATATTTAGGTTTGTGAGGTAAAAGAATTCACACCCCCTCCCCATATCAAGTATTAACTAAAATATCTAAAAGAGTGAACTCAAATTACAAATCAGCAACTTATACTTGGCAAATGTATCATATAAATCATTTACTTCTTCTTTCACATGCCTCAACTGTCAAACTATACGGGGACAAATATCAGGTGAGGTTATATTTCATTTATGGGTTAATACTCATACATATTGTTCAATCTATGTGCTAATACTTCACATGATAGTGCTTCTATTAATTTCACTACTTCGTTGGCCAAAAGATCAACGTCTACATTCGGCCATAAAACTAAATCTCGAAGGAAACTAAATATGTCTGAATGAAACAGAAAAAGGAATGCTTTGTTGCAAAGCGCCTATTTTACCATAGGCAAAGTGAATGCTTGCAACGGTTGGAGAACTCGGATTTACATCTGCCAAATCAATTTGCTTAAAAATTCTGATGCATATTCAACAAATCTAGTTTGTGCATATCCTTGTTATATCCTTGTTCTTAGAATGCAACTTAAGCAATATGAATGCTGACAAAGGTCGTGGTAACGCTGGTCACTGTATTTGCTTAAAGTTTCCAAAGATTTTTTTTGGACAAATCCATTTTGATTAACAACTATTGCCTTTGCTACTTCAATCCTTCCAAGTTGTATTGCCAAATCAAATTTATAGTCCAGGTTTGTAGACACTTCAAGTTATTCAAAAAATCTTTGAAACAGGGAATGGACATCAATCAAAGGATAAAAGAGTGCATTGAGCTGTTTTACAGAATGCCTCGAATAGATGTGGTCTCATGGAATGCATAGAAGAGGCTCCTGCGCTTTAACAAGAAAATGATCAGAAAATTAAAACACAAAGAAAATGCAGACATAGAAACTGAAATTGTGTAAGCAAGCACGACAGGAAAATGATCAGAGACCAAAATTACGAGATTCAAATAACTCAACAGTTATGATAGTGTCTCATTTCTCTGATTCCTTCAACTTCCTCATGGATCTAATGTCTGTAACAATCCCTTAAAAGACTAGCAATATTCTCAGTTTGCGGCAACTTTGGGCTAAGTTCAACATGCAGTAATATTTTTTGTTTGCCAGCATCATTGACAATGCTGTGTAAATGACGATCCAGTCTGTGATGTGCTTCCATCTCCAGAATAAAACAATCTATTGGTTGTACTTCAATCTATCAGCTGCCAAGCTAAAAGCAAATCTAAAACTATGAAATTCGTGAGCTACGGTTAAGGATTTTATATAAAAATATTGATTAGGAAAAAGTTAATTTGATGGCAAAATATTTTTTTTTTATCATTAAAGGGTCATGGCCGAGATTTTATATTAATCAGAAAGCAATAAAACAGTAAAATAGAAAAGCAAACGCATAAATGTTTCTAGTTCATAACCCAGTCCTACCAAGAGGACAGTGAACCCAATTTCCAGAGCAATACTGCTCATCCAAGAAAACCAAATTAAAAACATAAGTCTAGTTTATGGGAGAAAACCAAACCAACCAAAAAAATAGCATTGAGCTATCCCACAAAACTTATCATGGTTGCTTGTCAATCGGAAGGGGAGGTGTTGTCATTCTCCGTGCTTGGAGCGGAGTCTGATTTGGAGCTTTTCTCCGGAATTGTTTCCCCACTATTCCCCATAGAGTCATCCTCGTGGGACAGCAAAATATTATTTGATTGCAGGAAATCTGATTTAATCTGCACAAGATTAGATTTGATCCGATTTCATTTAGGAAAGATTTGAAACATTTGATTTGATCTGATTTCATTTGGTAAAGATTTGAATTGATTTGATGGATAATTTTCTTGTTGACTGAAAACATTTTATCAAGAAAGTGAAAACTACCAAACAAATTACTGCTAGATTCGCACTGTCAGACAAGTTTGGGGTGAAATCCCCACTTATAATAGCCTATCGGCTAATAACTTCATATATAGCTATGGACAGTAGTTGCACTAACAACTTTCCAACATATAAATATAATAACACTGGTTGTAGCTTTTTTGGAAGGACAAGGTATCAATTCTTCAATAGAAGAATGTAGAAGAATGTATTGATAGATACAAAATCGATAACATATAAAATATGTGAATTCTGTCATATAAATAGTCGTAGTAAGCAGACTTCTTGACTTGTATAGAGCTGTATAACAATGATAATCTGTTTAGATTTTAACATAAAAATAGGTTCCAAGTTAAGAGGCATTTTTATCTTTAAAAAAATGCAAAACAAAAAATTACATAGATTTCAGACTCATGTAAATCATTCGTTGGCAATAAGATTGAGAAGGTTCTAAGTTATCCTTTATTTTTTAGGAAACAAAAAGCTTGCAAACAAGAATTACATAGATCTTAAAAGAGGTCTGAGATAATATATAAAGTGAATAATTGAGATGAACTGCTTTTGCATCTCACTCAAAGTCTCCCAAAAGTACTCAGAGACATTTTCTGTAGACATTTTGAAAGCCTTTGAGGGAGATTTAACAGCAGTTCCCTCATACTTCTCAAAATCCATTATATGCTGAAACGATGAGAGAATGTATTGTGTAAAAATGTTAATTGGGTGGATAAATTTATAGAACACAATGTCAAGTGAATTATTTGCATTTGACTATTGACAACTATTCGTCCACAACTGCCAATGACATTCAAAAAATCATCTATGATTAAAGCAGAAGACGAAAATTTATGCTTTTCTGCATAAAATCTCCACTAGATTGACTGGTACCATTTCTTTTATTGTGTGATATCATTTCATGCAAGTTCTAGTGGGCCAATTATAAAGGCTAGATGCCATATATATATAAAATCATCTACATTCCTTTCACATCACATCAGTATAATGTAATAGTTTTCCAGCATATATTAAAACAAATGAGTTGTTGATTTTTCACATCAGATTTCAATCCCAAACTTTTAAAAGTGTCTTCAATATAATCGAACAATTTTGACTTTG
Source organism: Thuja plicata (assembly GCA_018584345.1). Taxonomy (NCBI): domain Eukaryota; kingdom Viridiplantae; phylum Streptophyta; class Pinopsida; order Cupressales; family Cupressaceae; genus Thuja; species Thuja plicata. The sequence goes on from MU224968.1 coordinate 5,491,747, forward strand.
AGAAATTCTTTTGATATTCTTAATTAGGAAAGGTAGTTGACGATTTAGTCATTATCACAACAGGCATATTCAATGAAAGACACCTTCCAACTGTGGTGAAATATATTTCATCTTGATAAATTTTGGTTGCCTTCCATTGGATGTGGACTAATATTTATGATAGGAATCCACATGAAATTATGGGTCCCCACCCATTAATTTTTAAAAATTTTTTTAATAAATTCTGGCCTACACTCTATTATAAGTATTGCAGTTTACAATATTTTCATCTAAGCTAATGTTGATTTAATTTGTGGAGGAAGTTGTGTGAAAATATGCAACACAATAACACAATATTTTGGGACAATCGTCCCTAGAAAACCTCCGAAGGGAAAACCAGTACTGCAAATGAGAAATATATATTAATCTTCAGCAAATTAAGAGATACAAAATTCCTTGCCTTTCAGTGGCAGAACTCAGACAATCTCCTAACTCCTCCTGCTGATATTCCTCCACTGCTATCTCCCAAATGCTATCACTGCACCCTTGCTAACACTGCAAGACTACTTGCTACCACTACAAGTTTCTTTTTCAACTTATTCTCCTCCAAATGCCCCTTGCCCCCTTTTATACTACTCTCTTTGTTTCTAGTTACTTCTAGTTGCTAGAAGTTTCTACAAACTAGAAGTTTCTACAAACTAGAAGTTTCTACAAGGAGTCAAATAAATAATTATTAGCAAATGGAAAAACAACTGTTCAAGCTACCAAACTAACACTCCCTCTTAGTGAGGAAGCTGTTCTGCAGGACACCCAACTTATCTTTGAAGAAGATGAATTTTGTCTTCCCTAATGCCTTTGTTAGAATATCTGCTACTTGCTCCTCTGTAGGTATGTATTGTAGCTGAACAATCCCCCATTGTACACAAATCTCTGATGAAGTGATACCTGATGTCTATATGTTTAGACCTATCATGAAACACTAGATTCTTAGACAACTTGATGCAACTCTGATTTTCACAATATATCACAGTAGTCTCAACTCTCTGACCAAACAAGGCTACTAGCAACTTTCGAAGCCATATAGCTTCACACGTCGCCATGCTAGCTGCAATATATTCTGACTCTGCAGAACTCAAAGCCACAGACTTCTGCTTCCTACTAAACCAAGAGACAACTCCTGATCCCAAAATGAAACAACATCCTGAAGTGCTCCTATTGTCCGTTATACTTCCTACCCAATCTGCGTCAGTATAGCCTATCAACTTGATACCTTCACCTTGAACATATCTGATCCCATACTCAACTGTACCACAAAGATAATGCAGTACATGCTTTTCCGCCTTCCAATGTACTCTCTTTGGCTCCACCATGAACTGACTAAGAGAGTTAACTGCAAAGGCTATATCTGGCCTAGTGTTGACCAAATACATGAGCGAACCAATCAACTACCTGTATAAGGTGGGATCTACATCCTTCTCCTTAGGAGTATCTACCTTCCTCCAATTCGTGATCATAGGTGTAGACATGGCTTTGCAATCTTCCATCTCAAATCTCTTCAAGATTTCAATGCAATATTTCCCTTGCCCAAGGAAAATCTCTCCATCTATCTACCACACCTCCATGCCTAGAAAGTAGTGCATAAGTCCTAAGTTCTTCATCTTGAATCCTGCTGCAAGGTCCCTCTTGCACTCCTCTATGAGCCCTAGTGAACCTGTTAGAAACAAGTCGTCCACATATAGAACAAGAATGAGAACCTCACCCCCAACCACCAAGTAGTAGAGGTTAGCATTTGCCTCACTCTTCACAAAACCCATTTCCTACAAATAAGTATCAATGCGCTCATGGGTATGCTCTAGGAGCCTGCTTGAGTCCGTACAAAGCTTTCTTCAATCTGCACCCGTGGGTCTCTTTGTTGTGTGCTACAAAGCCTTATGGTTGTTCTGTGTATACCTCCTCTTTTAACTCACCATTAAGGAATGTTGTCTTGACATCCATTTGATGGATTTTCCATCCCATCTGTGTTGTAAATGAGATCACAAATCATATAGAAGTATACCTGGACACTGGAGAAAATGTCTCCTCACAGTCTATTCCCTCCTTCTGAGATAACCCCTTAGCCACAAACCTTTCCTTGTATTTCTCGATGCTACCATCTGCACCGTGCTTGATCTTATAGATCCAGCGTGATCCAACCACTGCCCTATTTGTTGGTCTAGGCACTACCTCCCACACATCGTTCTGCATTATTGAGGTATATTCCTCAACCATTTCATCTCTCCAAACCTGATGTTGTGCAACTTCCTGATAACTGGAAGGCTCATTATCTACCAACTGACTGACTAAAGCCACATAGTCATTAAACTTGGCTGGTTGTCTTCGCTCTCTAGTACTCCTGCTAGGAGTTCCCACAAACTCCTGAGTATCCCTTTGTTGAACCTTACGGTTCCTATTGCCAATTGTAGAGGATGAAATATCAACCTCCATATCTTCTTGATGCATTTCATGTTGCACCAGTTGCTCCATATTTTGTGAACTCCCACCACCTGAGCCTACACTTGTACTAGTAAATGTACTTGAGCTTTGATGCCCTTGACTCGGTTGAGCTACCCTTGGAGATTCTGTTGGCTTCTTACTATGATCTTCTGTTGGTAAATCTCTGGACCTTCTAAATGCCTTGTCCTCCATGAACTTGACATCATGTCGAACAATGATCCGTCTGGTCCCTGGACTGAATATCTGATATGCCTTTGAGGTTTCATTGTACCCAACAAAGTACCCCCTCTCTGCAGTTTGATCTAACTTTGTACGTGTATCCTTTGGAATGTGACAATATGCCAAACTTCCAAAAATTCTAAAGTGACTGACATCTAGCTTCTTACCTGTGAAAGCCTCCTTTGGTGTCATCTTCTCTAGTACCTTATGTGGAACCTTGTTCTGTATGTATACATTCGTTCTACATGCCTCTGCCCATAAGTAGTGTGGCATGTCCTAGTCATGTAGCATGGCCCTTGCTACCTCCGATATAGAGCGGTTCTTCCTCTCAACAACCCCATTTTGTTGCGGGTTGTAAGGAACACTCCACTCTCTCTTGATTCCTTCGTTGGTATAGTACTCTAGGAACTCTTTCGGGCTTTGTACTGGCCTCCATTATCTGACGTAAGAACCTTTATCTTCTTTCTTGTCGAATTCTCCACAAGAGCTTTGAACTCTTTGAAGCGACTGAAAACCTCATCCTTGGTCTTCAAGAAGTATATCCAAGTCTTCCTAGAGAAATCATCAATAAAAGTAACAAAGTACTCATATCCTCTAAGAGACTTCATTGACATTGGCCCACATATATCTGAATGTACTAGATCAAGAACACCCTTAGATCTAGTGTCACTTCTTGGAAAAGATGCTTTCGCAAACTTCCCCAACACACATTCCTTACACACATCATCATGCTCTGTGCTTACCTTAGGAACACATGTCATTGTCTCACGAAGCAATCTAAGTGCTCCATGATGTATATGGCCAATCCTCCTATGCCATAGCTCTCCAAGATCTCTAGGGTTACTGTTGCTCACAAGTTCCTTAGGAGTATCAAACTGCAATCTATAAAGGCAACCACTCCTAACTCCAATAGATACTGGTGATTTCCAATCTTTATGCTTAATCAAAACATGCATCCCTCTAAAGAGAACATTGTACCCTTTATCTTGAAGGACATATATAGAAACCAAATTCATACCTAAGCCTGGCACATGCAACACATCATGAAGAGGAATTACCTTTCCATTCTCCCTCTAAAACTGAATAGTCCCTTTCCCAACTGAGTTGAGCTTGGACAAGTTTCCCATAATACTGGTGCTCTCCTCCTTATAACTAGAGAAGTACTCTCTAACTCCTGTCATATGAAATGACGCCCACTATCTATGTACCAAACACTCTGTGAGGTTGAACTAATCATGCAAGCTATGATTTTGAACTCATCCTCCAATCTACTAGAGAGCTCATCTGCACTTGCTGAAGCTACCACCTACTTCTTACCATTCCTTTGTGGGAAATCACTGACATAGTGGCCAAACTCGTGACAACTAAAGCACTTGACCTTAGATAGGTCCTTCTACTTCTTACTTTGTGAATTTGATCCTTTGCTAGACCCCTTCTTTGCTTTCCCCTTACCTGCTAGGGAAACATTTTCCTGTTCCACCTCACTTTTCTGACTCTTGTTGTTGGCTCCATTGACAAGACTTAGTCTATGCTCCTCCTGAGTGAAATCGCTCTATAGTCGATCCCAGCTAGGTAAGGTGTCTCTTCCATTAATAACTTGAACAAAGACATCCCACTTCTTAGTAAACCCATTTAGGGTTTTTCTTACTAGTTCGTCTTCATCCGGCTTATCTCCAACAGCTGCTAACTCATCCTTGACAAGTCTAAGCTTGGTGAGGTAACTTGTAACATCTTCTCCCTTGTTCATCCGGGTATTCCTCAAATTTTCTCTGAGAATCAGCTTCTGGTTAGTGGTAGCATTCTGGTACAGATTCAGAATGGCATCCCACATCTTCTTCGTTGTATCTAACTCTGCGATATGTGGAATAATATGGTCCTTGACACTATCAAGGATTATCCTCCTCGCATTGGCATCATCCTTCTTGTATGTTGCAAGTTGTACTGGATCTGTAGGTACAACTACATTACTGGTAACATATTCATTGATACCATTCTCTTCTAGCAATAAAGAAATTATGGCTTTCTAGACACCAAAATTTGAGGCACCATCCAATCTGCCCTAATCTCCTAAACCAGCTGAGGCCATCTCAAGAAATAAAAGACGTAACAGTTCTAAAGAGGTTAAACTAGGTTTTATGAACCCTCAATTTCTTTCCTTTGCCTAGGGTAAACCTTTTCTACCCTCAACTTAGCTCTGATACCATGTAAAAAAATTCTATTGCAGTCACTAATTATTAATCTCCTATCTTATAAATATTATTTAAGTATCGAGAATTAATTCACAACTTAATATCAAAAAATAGCACAACTACAACTTCACCAATAAAAATACGGAAAGAAATATGCAGCACGATAACACAATATTTTGGGACAAATCGTCCCTGGAAAAACCCCGAAGGGAAAACCAGTACTGTAGATGAGAAAAATATATTAATCTTCAGAAAATTAAGAGATACAAAATTCCTTGCCTTTCAGTGGCAGAACTCAGACAATCTCCTAACTCCTCTTGCTGATATTCCTCCATTGCTATCTCTCAAACGCTATCACTGTGCCCTTGCTAACACTGCAAGACTACTTGCTACCACTGCAAGTTTCTTCTTCAACTTGTTCTCCTCCAAATGCCCCTTGACCCCCTTTTATACTACTCTCTTTGTTTCTAATTACTTCTAGTTGCTAGAAGTTTCCACATGCTAGAAGTTTCTACAAACTAGAAGTTTCTACAAGGAGTCAAATAAATAATTATTAGAAAATGGAAGAACAACTGTCCAAGCTACCAAACTAACAAGTTGGTCTTACCTCTCCCTCAATGGCTTCTGAAATATGTCAACATTGAATGAAATATTTTTTATGTCATTGAGGAAAGAGGTTAAAGCCAGTTGCTTCCATTATTGCTTGAAATTGCCTATTGAAGTTTCAACCATATCCGCGGTATTATGTAAGCCTGTAACTGATATTTTTTCATAATTTGTGTGAATGGTTATAATTACAGACACATCCTTGTTGGAATAAGTAGAGAAGCTTTTTTTCTATAGAACTATAATATACCATGGTATTTAGATATATGATATGATGAGTAGAAGGATAAGTTTGGAAAGGAAAAATTGAATAATAAGATTTTAATTTTTTATCAAGAGAAAAAAAATTGAATTGTTTTAATAATTTGTTGTTATTGGAAGTTTGGATCTCTAATGCATGATCTTAGTCTCATTTTTTAGAAGATCATAGATTTTACTTTTAGTAAGGTTTGAATTTTTACAGATTCATTGTCAGTCAATATAACTTTATCAATAAACTAAGGTTCAATTGGATTTTAATATCAATATAGAAAAACATGTGAAAAAAAATTGTAATATAATATGTACTATAGATAAATTTTGTATTAACATCATTTCTTGATATAATATTTTCAAACAAATGAAAGTGAAACTATTTGCTTTTCACATTGAATATTAATATTATGTCAAATTGGTTTCAAAATACTAGTTTGTAACTCACAACTTGTGATAGTTTGTCATTGTATTAAATATCTATAGACAATTTTTCCTATCTTGTTCTCCCAAAACCTAACATTATTGACAATATATGAATTTCATATGTATTATATGTCCATTATTAGTTTGCAATATACTAACCAAAAATACGTGATAATTTATGGAAAGTATCTATAAATGGTCCAATTAGTGTTTGGACATCTATTAAAGATTTTTCATAATGTTTTAATGCTCTAGACCAGTTGAAGGAATTAAAATACGTGATAATTTATGGAAAGTATCTATAAATGGTCCAATTAGTGTTTGGACATCTATTAAAGATTTTTCATAATGTTTTAATGTTTT